>JASDQU010373642.1:17695-53505 GCA_032191745.1 Picea mariana
CTTTGAGTAAAGAACAACTGCAAAATGAACGCTAATTACAAAATTATCTAGAACATTTTGTTTTTAGGATCTTCCACCAACATTAGACTAGGATTAGCACTTTGGATTAGGCTGTGAGTACAACTCTCCAACATTTTTCAAAACAAACATTAGCATCTTGCGATAGGGAGAGAAAATTCAATTGTCGTATAGGCTTTCTGGGATCCCCCTCTCACACAAGGGTTACACATGAGGTCGCATTCGAGAGAATTATGGATATTATCCCTCTGTGGTTCAATTGTTTGTAGTGGTCAAATCGTATATTGGGGGTCACTTGAGGGTATACCCATGATTATGTGTGGGAGCCTCTCGAGTTGATTTCAGACTTGTTATCCTGCCCATATGTTTAGATCGGACTGTCGAATGTTCCCTCCCAAGGGCTGACTGTGAGTTGGTGTCCTTAGTTTCCATAATATTTAGGTACTTACATGAGTTGATGATGAAGGGAAGTCTCACTGAACTTGGAACAAACATTGGTCAAACTCACTCGGGCTCCTTGGAGGGTAAATCCACAATTATTGCGTGGAAGCTTGCACCAAGGTGAAATTCCGTTAAGTAGGTCTCCATTGTAACTATTCCACCATATCCTAGCCCCTTCTTGACTTGATCACGCGATGTTGTATTTCATCACCAACTAGTACGATCATCGACAGAAGTTATGTTTGCTTGGTTTTGATTCCTAGATTTTATTAGCATATGATGTTTCTTTTTGTTAGTTGGCCCTAGATTTTCGGCATGTGCTGTTATTCCCCAATATTGATCCTATAAATGATAAAGATCTTCGCTGATCATGTAGGATGCAAGGGCTGCCTCCGGAAGGATACCAACCCTTACCTCCTAACCCTCTAGAAGACAACTACTGTGCAGAGGTAGAAAATCAATCTGACGCTGTGAGTGTTATTTCTCCTCCGTTAGACAATCAAGAAGGCGCTTTGGTTACAGTCGAGAATCCCAATCCTCACACTACATTTATGATGGAAACTTCTCTCGAACCACTTTTTCTTCATTTATACTCCCTTAGGAACGTCATAGATGAAGAGGTCCCACAGTTACCTGAGAGAGCATTTACCGAAACATATATGGGATCCATAGAACCAATCTTTGGTGATGAGTATAGGACTCCTGTTCAGCCTACCACCACAGAAGATACAAATCCCACACCTTCTCATTCTGTATGGAGGCATTCATCAGGATGCAATATCTATGAGAATTTTGAATCCATTCGACAACCCTTTCCTCCTCATGACCCTCCTGTTGAAACGGGACCATCCGGTCAAATTATGAATCAACTGATCAATCAGGTCATTAACCCTACTGTTACGTCAACATAAGTCTATCCTAATACTGGACTCATCACCTCTACTCATTCCCAAGGCACTTCGATCCCTACCCCCACTTTTACAAAATTTCACTCTACA
This sequence comes from Picea mariana, assembly GCA_032191745.1. Lineage (NCBI taxonomy): Eukaryota > Viridiplantae > Streptophyta > Pinopsida > Pinales > Pinaceae > Picea > Picea mariana. The sequence continues at coordinate 19,153 of JASDQU010373642.1, forward strand.
TCTCCACATGTTCCGAATGATCTTGCTGGGACATCTTTGCACCAGAGAATGCAGACCCTTTCCAGCCAAATACAACTGACTAGAGGGAAACCACCATCTAGCAGACCTATCCCTCTTGGAATACCACCATTCTATGGTGGGCCTATCCCTCCCAGGGGACAACCCCCTTTTCATGTTCCTCCTAGAGGGAAACCTCCCTTTTCCATCCATACCCCAGTCGTTATTCCACCGCTGAAAGGGGGGCAACCTTTGATTGCTGGAAACCCTTCACAATCCTGGGGAGTATCTTCGGGAGGCACATTTACCCAACCCCATGTTGGGGGGCACTCATATCATAACCCACAAGGAGGAGTATTAAATCATGTTCCTTCTAGACCATCTTATGGACAATCTTATCTGGGCATCCCAAACACCACCTAGAGTCCTCAAGGACAACAACCTTATCCTTCCCAAGGGTCTAATGTTTATCCTCCTCCTAATGTGTATCCACCTCTAGGATCTACTTCTTACCCTCTTCAAGGGAAACATGTTTATCCTCCTTATGGGAAAGAAAATCACCCGGCTTATAATGCTCAGAACCCACCAGGTTATGCAAATGTTTCTTAGCCATCATCGAATCCTTCTTATCCTGGTCAACAACAACTGTATGTAGGAGGACCTACTTGTTACAATTATCTAAATAACCCAGTTTATGGTCCTACTGGTGTTCCTATGCCACACTAGTATCATCCGTAGATTAACTGACAATTACCTTTCCTTGCGACTCTGGATCTCCCATACTTGTCTTGGTTAACCAATGATCCTATTTTTCATTCACTGGTTTGACCAGTTATTCCAGCTAAATTTCCTTCTGATATTCCAAAATTTGACGGAAAATATGGAGAAGATCCAAATAACCATGTGATGACTTTCCATTTATGGTGTTCATCAAACTCCCTCATGGATGATTCTATATGTTTGTGTCTTTTCCAGTGAACACTTACGGGCTCTGCAACAAAGTGGTATATTGAACTACCACGTGCTTCTTTTCATGATTTCAACTCCCTTTCCATGTATATCCTCACGCACTTTCAACTACCTATTCRCTACAAGACGGGTACTGAACTCTTGACCTCCCTTCTTTAAACTGACTTCATGCATATCTTTGACCATATTCATGAGTGGAGACGACAACGAARGATGATCAAAGAAATCATTCTTGACCTATTATTGGCGGAGTGGTTTACTAAATCACTTTTACCCCCGATCGCTCATGATGTCGCTACGGGTGGCGCAGTCACCGAGGAAGAAACCATTGCTTGGGCTCAATACTTAGATTCGGTTTATTCACAATCTGGTACTTTGTATGAGTTGCTTCCGAATGTTGCTCGATCTAATKCCGATCCATCCAAGCCGTCATCCTCATCTCATGCAGACGGTGTTATCGATTCTTTCAAAACTCAATCTACTTCCCATTCGACCACACTCTCCTCTACTTCCCCCCAAATGCAAATTTTTGAGGTGAATGCAGTTCAATCTGCCCCTTCACAATAATCCAGAGGTAAGAAGAAGGAAAAAAATAAATAAAAAAATACTTATCACAATGAACAACCAAAAAATCAATCTCAAACACCTGCTACCGAAAAGCAACCACAACGGAAACTGAAATTTCCATGTATCATTTGTGGTGACGATCACTACACTTGAGACTGTCCACATCGCGATGAAGTTGCCAAACTTTTCTAGGGAAATTCAAAACCCGCTGTGCTTACCCAACCTTTTCCAAAACAACAATCCATGGTTATTCAAACCCCTTCTCTTGGGGGCAGTTCTAGCCATCCTCATGATGAAACCTCGACAAGTGCCCATATTTATATGTTTAATGGGATTAATTTGACCACTCGCTCTAAGACATATGACACGCTAGTTAAACCTGACAAAGGAAAAGTCACTAACGATACCGATACTTTACCGGATCCATCACCATCCTCTGTTAGTCCTCCATCAGTTAATCCTCCGTTTGGACCATTTCAGATTGAGAAACTTACGTTCGAATCTATCTTATGCCCTCCTAAGAGCACTATCCATAAATCTACCTTTAATCCTAGTTCACGTATCGCCCAGAACTACAACATTATTGAAGATTTGGCTCAAGCTCCATGTGCTATGTCTATGTTTTAAAAGTTCTATAGAACTTCCCCAGTCAACATAGAATGCTCTTGGATGCTATTGGTGTTGATCCTGAGTCATCCAACCATATCATGTTTAACCTGAACAATTATACATCTCAACTCTCCCACCAACTTGCTTTCCAAGTTGATGTTGTTGTTCACAATCAACAAATCCATCGAACTATTCTGGATGAGGGAGCCTCAACTTGTGTAAAGTCTTTAGCATGTTGGAAAAATTTAAAATCACCCACACTTAAAAAATCCCCAACGATGTTACATGCATTCGATGGGAAAGGTTTTCATTCCCATGGGTTTTTACAGTCCTTGCCCATCTAGTTGGGCGACAAAACCATCACTGTTGATGTCGAGGTGGTCGATGCTCCACTTGATTACAACTTATTACTTGGAAGAAGTTGGTTTTATGCTATGACTACCATTGCCTCATTGGTGTTTCGATGTGTACAATTCCCTCATCAGGGAAAAATTGTCACTGTCGATCAGTTAGATTTCTGTAGACCCGATGCTCGTGCTCCCGCTACAAACAATATTCCATTCTTGGGAGATCCCAAGATCGCGTATGAAAGCATTGGTGTTGGCTTGTTGAAATATTCTAGCCTTATGGGTACCTTCCATACACCACTTCCACTGACTACACATCATATTTCCACCATCGATATGATTTCGACCACGACTTATCAATCTTTGGAATCATCTGACCCTTGGATTGTACCTAGTCCCTTGGAATTCGATGCGCTAGGTGACACCATGCCACTTAGTCCAGTTGAAAGATCATACGTTGCTGTCCAATCTTCTTCTCCCTCTTCGAATGACCAACATCTATTGGCACATGACAGTTACTCGATGCCATCACAGTTCAACTCCTTGTCATCTGCGATTGACTACATTTCCCCAATTTTTCCCTCTGATGAATATATTAGGGAAATGTTGAGCATTGACGAGCTACCTCGGGATGATAACCATCATCGATATTCTTTTATTCCCCCTCGTGAAGAAATTTGAGAAGATATACACTCTATCTTCCCTCCTGATGTTGATTTTCCGTTGTCTCCCATGACTTCAACTTCTGATGATTTGTATCCGGTAGTTGACATGGTGATCTATTTGGTAGGGATATTGGAGCTTGATCTCCTTACCCCTGATGAGACCCTTGACATGTGTTCCTTTCGAAGCATTCTTCTTCCATCCAATGAAGATCTCTTGGAAGCCATGATCGAGTTTTGTCCCTTGACATGGTGTCCTTCTAGAATATTATTCTCTTGGAAGCCATGATCAAGGAGAGTCTATGAGCATAGTTTATCTTCTCTATAGAAAACTTGTTAAAAATTGAAATAGAGGTCATGATCATAGTTTCTCTTCTCTGTAGCAAGCTTGCTAAAAAATGAAACAAAAGCTTTGAGCACAGTTTTTGTTTTCTGTAGCAAGCTCGTTAAAAAATGAAACAAAAATCTGGGGGTTGAACCCGGAGCCCTGAGCATAGTTCTTTTCCTGTGTCAAGCTCATTAAAATATGAAACAATCACCTCTCTTGAACCTTCTTTTCATCCACTCTTATCCTTTTTCTCCATCTAGTAGAGAAATTGGTGACAACCTCAAAGTCGGTAAATGAATTGAAGCTTGGAGGGCATGTCTCCATCCTTTGATGATCATTTTGGAGTTAAGCCACTAGCTTTCAAGCTGGGGGCATACCGAGATTAGTCTTTGTTCTTTCTCGTGCTCGAAAAAACATGAGAATGTAACCGAGTAGACTTTTATCACTTTTTTGGACTCGCATAGATATACGAAAAAGGAACCCCTTGGAGTCATCTTTAAGCTCTTTTCAGACTCTCTAAACATGAAAAGATTGCCGAGTGATCTTGATTCCTTTCCCACTCGTTAAAAGGTTTGAGAGGGTGTCTTTCAAGTGATAATTTATCTCTTTTTCAGCCTCACGAGACTAACATTACAAAAAAGGACAACATTGGAGTCGTCTTTAAGTTCTTTTCAGACTCTCTAAATATGAAAAATCACTGAGTTTACCTTCTCTGGACTCGTTAAACAATCATACATTGAAGGGCCAATATGGGATCGAACCCTTACTTCTTCCAGTTCACTAAACAAAGGAAGAGGGAATTACCGAAGGTGATTCATATCGAGCGCGTGTTACCCTCCTCAAGCTCGTTAAATTAAAAAGAGGTACTCGTCTATCTGGATGGGGGAAAAATTGAAAGAAGAAATCCAAGAAGTTTTTGAGAACACTACCAATAACTCTTACGGTCACCCTTGAACAAAACACTTTGTCTTTGCACGCATTTTAATCCATTGAACCTTTGCACTAAGCCAATCCTCTAATTTTATTTTACTCCTTTGGGTTACCTGACGAAAGTCACAACATCCACTGCATTATCAAGTTTTGGTCCATGTCACGTTTCTGTTGATGCGCCTCAGTGTTCAAAGGAAGTATCTGCCTCGAGAGTCAGCCATAAAAAATATCTTGTTTCAATACCCGTGTCAGTCCATGTTCATTTGATCTACCAATTACATCTCTGTGTCAATTTCATGTCATTAATGGGGGATACATCAAGGCCCTCCTTCGACGAGTCTATCCCTATCAACTTCAACACATTATCCAGGAACTAGACTTAGAAACCAATTAGTACCTTGGGACTTGCATGCCTCAATGGCATGCCTCCTCATGTCTGATAGTGGGTTTACATCATTGACCTCTGATCGGATGACTCCACGTATGTTTGAATTCATCTCATCCATTCACATTCGTTGGAATGTACTAGAGTACCTTGGGAATCATTGACATCAATGGTGATTTCCGTCACGCTTGTTAACGATTTACATCATTGATCGACAATCAAGTGGTTTCTTCCATGTTCGACATCAGAACATATATTCACATGGTTAGATTCGTACTACATCGGGATCAGTAAGAAGACCCTGGGTTGATTTTTCACTCTTATGTATACTTTTCCCAGGTTGTGAAGGAGTTCTTTTGAACTTTGACACATATACTATTACATAGATCCACTTTGTATTGGTCGTGGCTATGTCTTGTCATCTCATAGATCCACTGTGTATTCTTCGTGGCTACAATCATTTCAGGTGATAGAGTATAGATCCACATTGTATCTTCAGTGGCTATACCTTTTATCAATATAATTATGGACCCACAGTGTATTTTATGGCATCCATGCCTAAAACTTCTTTATCACTCAAGCATAGGTATGCCTGCCTTGGGTTTGAAACATGTCATAATATTTGTTTGATGGTTGCATGAAAATTTTTCCATCCTCTCTGTGTCCATACCCTTGCTCAAAAAATTCTACAAAGTACTTCAGTCATCATCGTCTTCTGACCTCCCACTTTAGGGGGAAATCTGTTACACATCAAAATTACTCACTTCAATAGTGTCGCAAGTGTCGTCATTACAAGTGTTGTAAGTGTCGCATATTGTGTGCAAGTGTCTCATATTGACCACAAGTGTCGCAAGCATCACAAACATCATATTGCCATATTTCCTATGTTTTGCCTCTAACGACATCATAAGGACACTTAAGACACTTCAAAGACTAGTTTTGAAGAAGAGAAATTAGTTGACAAGGAGTACAAGCCTTTTTCCATTGGAAAAACCACTCAAAAATGGATTTTGGAAGGAAACCCTCCCCTACCCACTGTTAGGAAGTGATAGCGCTCCCTGGGCCTCTTTGGGGGAGCGTTCAAACGCTCTGTGTACCATATTGCGGGAGCACTACCTTTTCTGAGTGAATTTTTGGTTTGTTGAGATAAAACAGGGAAGAATCCCCTCAATTTATGAAGGTGGTTGGATTCAAATAGAAGGTCAAGGCATGATATTAGGGAAGATCCTCAACTGAAGGAGAAGAATCCTCAACTTATCCCAAATATCTCTCAAGTGGTTGGGCCTCTCCAAGGTTATATAAGGAGGCCTCCTCATGGTGAAAGGAAAAGTGGAGACTAGAGATTGATACCAAACTTATGATCCTATAAGTGGTATTGACATAAAAGATTGGAGATATGAAACGTATGATTTCATAAGTGAGATGTCATCAAAGCAATCAGTGTATATTACTTGAGAAAAGGGGTTGCACAAGGATAACTGGAAGAAGCTGGTGCACCTTCATCAAAGGATTGTAAGTACTTTTACTTGTTCTTATCAATACATCAATGCTTGGACTGTTTCTTTCAAACTTATGCTTGTTCCACATGAGTTTGTCTGTAGTAGATGGATCTATATTTGAGCTAATATCAGTAGAGTAGGAAGTCCATTGTATCTTTGTTTGTTCTATGAGACCTATCAGGGAGCTCAGGATCGAAGCTCAGCTTGGACTTTGCAAGGAAAAACGTCGTTAATAAGGTACATATCTTTCTTCTTCTCGTTCATATATTAGCTTGATTATATATAAAAGGATGTCAGTGTCCATGTTAAGAAATTTTATGTATTGGCCTTAGGACTCTAGAGACCAAGAGGGAATCCTCTTGTTTGCAGGAGGATTCACCTGTAACATCTTCTTTGGCAGAACATTGACTTCAGATCCTAAGTCTAGTATAATATCCCCCACATTGAAATCTCCTATGTTGGAATTCAATCTGAATTCCCTGTTGGTTCTTCTCTTCTTACGAATCTGATTTACTCTTTTTACCCCTTCTTCCCTAGGATTACATTTTTCTAACAAATTATGCAGTACTTGTAAGGAATTTTTATCACTCAACAATTTGACACAAGCTCCAAAATAGTTTCTTAAGTTACTTATTTGTTTTGAAGACTGCTCTTTATTGGTCTGATCAAATAATGAAGGCATGTCATACACTGGTATCTCATCTCTTGGCTTCGTTCCTGAAGTGGAAACAATATTTTCTTTTAGAATCTCTTGTCTATCTTCCTTGAATATCTCTTTCTCTTTTTGCACATCAAACTTTTGTTCCGAAATTGTATTCTTCCTTACCCACATGTACTGGTCCTAATCCTTCTTGGATGCATATTCTCTTGTCTTAGCTCCAACTCTAGTAACTATGTTAATCTTATTCTCGTATTCCTCTCTATTTTCCACCCCAATCCATTGTATGTTCTGATTAGTTTGGTTCCTCTTTTCATGTATCTTTATCAACAATGTTGGACAGTCTTTTGTTTCATGTTCTGCTGCATGACAATACATGCATGTTGCAAGTGGCTATAGGAAGTGTCTTTCATAGTGCCTTGGTTTCTAACAATTATGAAAAAAAATTGGCCCTCGACCTCCTACAAAGTCTCTTCCTCCACGACCTCTTCCTTTGAAGCCTCCTCTGTTGCCCTAATTATATTCGCACAATTATCCCTACACGATGTATTATACTGGGGTCCTTGATTATACTATGGCTGTGCATGATTGTACTGATGTTTCCCTTGAAACTGTTGTGCATTATACCATGGTTGTCTGGCAAACTACTGCGCTTTATTGTACTATGGTTTTTGTGCATTGTTATAGTACAATTGTTGCGTAGGTTTTCCAGTTGCATGTTCATCCTGCACCCTATATGTATCTGTAATCATTTCTTTCATCATCTCCAAGGTTTTTCAGTCCTTCATGTCCAAGTGACTTACAAAAGTTACAAAATGTGCTCTTCAGTATTGTCTGATATTTATGCATCAGGGGGAAGTGATAGGAATCATGCCCATGTAGTTTTCAAATCTCAAACCATGGTCCTCGTGAAGCTAAAGGGTTTGGAATACCCACTCCAATATATTGTGCAAATAATAGACACTCACTCTTGTGGTGACCTTCTTTCCTGCAAATTGTACACCAACCATATTCTCTTTTCTCCTTTCCTTTGTTCCGATTCAACTCAAATGTTAAGTTCTTCATATCTTTCTTCAACTCTTCCACAACTGGATCTATGTGCTTGTATTGGTTTTCCTCTAGTTGTAAGGCTACCTATAGAGACTCACCCTGACTTTGGAATTTTTGTTGTCTCAAAGGATACTTCAAGTGTGGCAAAAAATAATTAACAAACAAATTTCTATGTTGTGTATCAATAATAATGTACTTTAACTTACCTTTTAGCCTCTTGAATTTCCGGTCCACTTCCCATACTGATTCTCTTGGTTTCTTCTTGATCTCTATCATTTCATTCATTATCTGGTCTTTTGAAATTGTCTTTTGAAGTTCATTTATTAATTTCCTCTTCACATCTTCTACAATTGTAGGCATTCCCGCTGGGTTGTTTTTGAGAGACCCATGTACCAATTTAATGCATGGTCTCTAAATGTGATTTCCAACTGCACAACCATTGTATCCTCGTCTGTAATTTTATTTGCTACCCATATCTTCTCACAGATGAACAAATGTTTTTCTGTATCATCTGACTTGTTCCCTCAATAATCTGGTAACCTAATAGTTGGATCTTGTTATGCCATTGTGAAATTTGCTGAACTATGACCTCCGCACGGTGTAGATAATTGACTGCTACTTGTTGAAATTGTATTTCTGCTACTGGACCCACATCATGTAAAAATTATTCTCCCACTAATAACTTGTTGGTTATCCAATTTTTCTTCTTTATTTGTCTTAGTCCCACATGGGGTTGTGGGTTCCACACTAATTCAGATATGGAATGGAGAGTCTTCTTCTGTGTCAGACCCATGACCTCTGGTTTTCATATCATATGTGGTGCTCAAGACATCCTCATATGCTCAGTCGCACGAAGATCCTTTACCTCTTCCTCATAGTTGTCCAAGCCCTCTTGCTAGGCTACTTCCCTCTTTTTTCTATTCATGTTATATTGGTCGGGTCATCTGCTATGCGTCACACTTGAACTCCTTATTATTTCCCTAGTTTGTTCATCATCCATCATGATGGGGTCCATTGCTTCCTTCTTCTGGCTTCTCTCCAAAGCCTTCTCCATTTCTCATATCTTCCTTAGTTCTTCCCCCAACTCCCCCATGTGCGCAGAGTGGTCTAGCTATCTGATTCCATGGTCATTATGCATTTATCATGTAATAAGATATTGATCGATGTGTAAAGATACCTAATGTACCTCCCTATGGGTCCCTTCAAGAAATATTGATTTGCAACAATATATGAATTCATTGTATCTATTGCAAACTCAGTAATAAACTATGTAGTAATACTGTCTAACTATAAATACACTACACACATGAATTTGTTATTAACCCTTTCCAACCGCGCAATATTTTCAGCAGTCCTCACTACTGGACTTATCCGATTAGTCGGATGGGTATCTTTCAACCTCACTATCCACTCATGTAATAACTATGGAAAATAACAAAAATATGCTTCATGCAAATAATTAAACACATACCTCTACAAGTATTGGCATGGTGTATACCTGTAACCCTTATTCTCTTTCTGCGTGAACTCCAACTTCTTTTTCTCCAACCATATTTCAATATATTGCTTCATAGTATTCCATGGCCTGAACATCCCTTTCTAACATTGCATCTTCTTCACCAAACCCCTTCCTAGATATCTTTCTGAGTTCTAGCCGACAACATAACCATTTGTTGGATGTATGAGCTGACCCGAGTTCTACCTTAGTTCTTCAACAAAACCCTTTTCACCATCTGCCCTTCTAGTAAACCAAAAGGCTACATCACACACAACATAGTCTCACCTGATATGGTTTATGAGTGATTCCAGGATGCAAGTGTTTGCAGTCATGGAAGGGATTGGGGTTGTTCTTCTTACTTCTATTTCTATTTAACCATGTATTCTATCATACCATTCATCCAATCTACTATCTCATACATTCATAATATTCATTCTACATAAATATTTCTAGTGCATGYTGTAATTTAAACCATTCATTCATCTAACCCTTTAACCATTTTCAAAAATAACTAAAGCATTCAGACACATTTGCAAYACAGGATTTTTACTGTGGTTCACCCCCCTGGGRCTCGTTCACAAATATCTTCTTTTATTTCTTCTTCTTCATCAAAATGGTGTTGCACACATTACATCATAGAATAGTAGAGAGTAATGAGGCATACCAACATTGCACCAAGCTCCACAACTTGCGACCTGACCCTCAATTACATCAACTCCATTTGAGCTCCGCAAATCTCATCAAAATACAGACTCAAAACTCAAAAAGGACTCCAAAATAGGATCTTTTCACCAAAAGATGATATCAAAGACACAGACCTAGATACCTCAACCTACCTCATACATCTTCTATTTATACTACAAAAATGGGTTAAAAAACCCTTACAATATGACTCCAAAACCCTAACCCTAACATGGCTAGGTTTATCCACATCTACACTGGATTTCCACAAATCCTTTCGCATGCTGCTTCCTTTGCCCCTTTGCCGTGTTGGTATTCCTTTTTCTTGATGCACATTGTTACCTTTGGTCCATTCTACCTCATTTTCTACGTTGTCTTCAATTTCTGCTCCAAAATTGACTTTTCTCCTCTTATAGGCTTGTGCCAACAATTATCATTTGGGAAAATCTTCTATTTTTCGGTTGAGTGTATACTTTCCCAATCATTGAATACCTATCAGGGGGTGGGTGTAGAAGTCACTTCCATAGTTATTAGAAGCATGGGGATAAAGTACAATCAACATTAGGCAGATTATGTAGTCAATTGTCTTGGGAAAATAGAGGAAATTTGTACGGGGGAGAATAGGCCATTTTTCACATTCAATTTGGCATGAACAATAGGAAAAGAGCAAGGAAAAAGAGCATTGGATTTAGACAAATAAGGGTGAGAGAATTATGGAGCATGCTAGAACATTTTTGGATCATTTTGGAGTTAAATATTGAAGAGCCAGGTTGTCATGCCTGAAGAGTGAACTCCTGGGTGGGTTGCACTTTAACAACAAGTGTTGTTGTTTTGTTTACTGGTAGCGAGCTCCCTTTAGTTCCTAGTAGAGAGATTCGTGGTTACTTGTGCCAGTGATACCCCGATAAACGAATGGGATTCCCAAGGGATTGAGAGAAGTGAAGGGGTAGATTCCTTGGGTTGGGCAGGTCAAGAGGAAGAGAGTCAAAGGAAATTAGGGATAGCTATAGGAGAATACCAGTGGGTTGTGAGTTTTTGAGCTATGAGTGGACTGTTAGAGGTACCCTTCTCTTGTGGATTCCTAGCCCTATCTCCGGGGTGGATTTTTGTTGAGATTTGGAACAACAGGTCTATGGTATGGTGGAATGTCCTTCTGAAGTAGCTGGTTGCACAAACATTTTTTTAAAAGATAAGTGTTTATCAATTTTTTGAGTTAGCTTATGAGTTTTATGGTTGTGTTTTACCTTGTGCATGAGAATGGTTTTTATGTGTTGTTGTAGATAATTATTTTTTTGCATTACATTCATTTAGAAGTTGTAGATGCATTTAAATTATGGGTATCATAATCTAGTTGAATATGTGTTGAATTCATAGCTGGTAAGCTACATGAATTAATCAGTAAAAGAAAATTTTAAATTTATGTGTTTTTCCACAAGTAATGTTCCTCGGTTAAGCTTGAGGATTTTACAAAAACCATATGTGTAGGATTACTTTAAATATTTTTATAGAGTGGCTATGAGAGTAGGCCTTAAAAGAGAGAGTGAGTAGAATGCCACGAAGTTTGTGGATGGCCTTAAATTTTCCATTAAGAAAAATGTGTTTGGAGAAAGGGTGCAAACCATAGAGAGGTTTTTCAATTAGCTTTGGAAGTTGATAAGCTAGTCGTGACGAGAAATAAAGAGAGAAAGAAAAGAGAGGAGAAAGAAAAATAAAATATCATGGTTGTGGATGTGGAGAATGTTGAGTGTGTTATTGGGGTGAATGTTGTTAAAGAAACTAATGAGTAAAGTGTGTGTAAAATTCATGTTATGGATAACATACTGAATAAGAGTCCATAAGAAATATTTGTAGTAGAACAATGTAAGGAAAATATTGAGGTAAAGGAGTTTTTTCACAAGCTCAAGTAGCAACATTAAAGTTACAAAGGAAGTTTTCACAACAATGAGGAATGCTGTAGCAATGTTTGGTGTTTAAATAGAAAGCGGTATCGCATAAGAGAGCGGTCATGATAGTAGTGGAGTTGCAAAGATGTGATGTTATGAATATATAATAGTGGAAGATATGATCATGGGAATGCTTGATTCTAATAACGTTTTGTGTGATGACCATATTGTAGGTGAAGTAGGGTGTGCAACAAAAGAAAAGAGAGTGGAGTGGACCAAATAAAATATATAGTAGTTGCAATAGGGATAATTGATGTAAAAAAGTGGAGATAAAGAAGAGTGACATCAAGTTGAAGGTGATTGCATTAGAGGAGTTGTTCTAGTAAAAGAAAAGAAAAATAAGGAGATGCTTGGGAAAAAAGCATTGGTGGTGTGCATTGACATAGTGGTAATGGCGCGGAAGAGGAAGGATGGGAAGGCAGTGAGCACCATTGAGAGTAAGCAATTTGAGGAAGTAATCTCTGTTGAGTAATATTTGCAGCAATTTCCAAAGGTGGATGAGTTGTAGCAAGTGGTAGAAGCGATGATCGTGATAGTGATGAAGATAATCCACGCAAAGAAAATGGAAAGTAGTGTATGTGTGAGGAATTAACTAAAATTTCAAAGTGCAAAGGTGCATACCACAAACTTGAGGAAGAAGGAGGTTGAAAAGTGGAGAAGAATAAAGGATGAGTGGTACATAGCGTGGCTAAGAAGGAAGAAGAAAACAAAAAAAATGAAAATATATAAAATATAACTATTTTATCTATGTCCTTGTGAGCAAGATGCTCACGTTTTTCAACTAGGGGAGTTTGATGCAGGAGCATCCCTAGGACTGTAGCTATCATGCACATTTTCTTACATTTTTTTAGTACTGCTTCTATTTTTTGAAATGTGTGTGAAACAAAACAAAATGAAATTTTTTTTGTAATGTAGTGGAATATTTATTATCCTTAGTGATTTTTTTATCAACCATTGTAATATGAAGCTTTGTATTTAGAATTTGAATAGTTAAGGTAGTTATAAGGCCAAAATACAAGGAGCACAAAGCATAAATATGAAGAATGTGAATGAGAAAAGGGCCTTCGACTCTCCTTTAAGTTGGGTTATGTAGTCTAGATGGTTGTGGATCCCAGAGACTTGTGCATAGGCTCTATGAATGTAATGAAGGCTTAACAAATTGGCTAATTTGTTTAATAAATAATGCATATTTATTGTTATGGTATCTTTGCTTGTCTTCAATCGAATTACAAAACTACATAACTAATTCTATGAAATGTTTTATTATTATGATGTATTTGTACTTGTTTATAATTGAATTAAAAATTGTATTAATTATTGATTAATACTAAAATTGAATCTATTTACATCAATTATAAAGAAATTTTGTTTCATCTGTTTTTTTTGACAAAAAATGGGAGATATTATATTAATAAAAAAGAGGCGTTTGAAGCACACAAAGGGGTACAAAAAGATTCCAAAAATCCCATAAGCATGTTGAGTATCTGAAGCAATTCTACTCCTAGTCTATCTGACTTGTTTTCAATCTGTGATTCACTAACTTTCATTACATTACAAATTTTGCAGGTGACTGTTCTATAAAATATACCTAGAATGCATATAAATTTAAAAAACATTAGATACCCGGTGGGGGATTGACTGTAGGATCTGGTTCTGTCATTTCGTTTTCCTATGTGGGCATGTTTAGGTCAAGGGGAGGTTAGTCGACTATTGTAGAGGAACTACTATTGGAAGGAGAATCTACGAGGTCTGGTGGAGATGATGCCACCTGCATCTGCAAGATTTCTACCTGTGACCTTATAGCATCGATCTTGTTGTGGTACTAACACATAGTCATCATGTGCTGGATGAGAATGTATATGATATAAGAGACTCGAGAAGGAAAATTATGATGAGAAATTTGAAGTTGTTGAATTTCCCACTCTAGAGTTTATTGGGGGGCATCCGGGGCATGTTGTTGTCTTTTTCTATGAGGCATTGGATTCAAAGAAGGATGATTATATGTACGATGATGACTTGGGAGAATGATTATAGGACCACACTTTCTCGTGAAATAATACAACACCCATCAAGGAAGAGAGATTTGGTGCCTCAATAACCCAATTGCACCAAGAAATTCATATGCACGGGAGTTACAAATGCCACCAATATGTTTCCACCTGCTACCAACCTTCAGTTGAGGAGGAATACTAGCCCACCGAGCGTCTAGAGACCCTGCTTCAATTACTTGAACAATCCCAATTTTGTTGCTTACATCCTTCTTTATGTATTGATCTGGATACAACTGCTCCAATCCTTCATCTTCAATGTTTTCCACCCATTTCCTGATGGGGAAACAATGTATTCCTGTATATGCCTGAAGCCGATGTGAATTGCTACCTTTCTCTTCAAACTATGCTGAGACCAAACCCACACCTACAAAATTAACTTGGAGATTGGCACTTCGATTCCCCAAGGGTTCAAATATGCACCTACACAAGCAGGGAGAATTATCATATGTTCTAGATAGTCTATGCATTCTCATGATAGAAATCAGGTGGCTTGGATGTATGGAAATGGGAGAGGATCCTGTATTCATCGCATCTGTTGATGCCCACACGAACAAGGAATATAACAACATAATTGAATTGTACCGCGACTAAGAAATCTCACCTTGCTCATGCGTGAACAATACTTTGTATTTATGAGGATATGACCTGGATGATGGTTTATGAGTGATGGAGGAGGTCCTCGTTTCTTTGACAACTTGTTTCTTGCATGGGTGTGACACTCGTATGACATGCATTGAATTTGATTGAATTTGCATTGATTATGGTATTGGATGGTGAGATAATCTCCAATTAATACTAATAGTCCTTTTTGGGATTGTGATGGCTAGGTTGGCTTGAAAATTCGCCAACTGATTATTCTCCCTCATAACGTGACATAAGGAAATTTGGGGGATGTCGACTAGAAAATGGCTTATTTTTTTTTATTATGTTGCAGAGTTGAGAGTCCTTTGGAAGAGTTCCTTTAATCATGCTTTGAATGGTGTTCATAGATTCACCAATGATGATAATGTGTTGGGTATGGATTTCACTGACTAATTGTACACCTTTAAGGAGAGCATATTATTCCGCTTGATTATTGATGGCATAACCTAAACTCCAAACAAAACTTATCTCAATATCCCCCTAAGATCGAGAATGACCTCTCCCACACCTGCCACCCCACATCTATTTAATATTATAAAAATAATAACTTCATTATGTTAATTATTTTTAAAATTACAAAATATCAATTTTAAATAATTTATTACATTTTTAAAATTAATTATAAAATCATTTTTTTTAAAATTATAAATATTCAAAAACCATACTTTCTTTATTTTAAAAAACTGTATATATTCTATTATTCCACATCACACATCAAAATCATTCAAAAATCTCCCAATCATTTTTTAAGCTTACAAATTCTCCTTTGTACATCATTAGAAAAAGTCATCTTCCAATTAAGACAACACCACATAAAATAAATTAATCGTAAAAACATTCTTCAATTCATTGATATTTTTCATAATAAACACTTACAACAAAGTAATAAATCAGACATTTTCGTAAACCTTACTTCTCTTATCTTTAAAAACTATGAGCTGTATCCCATTAAAAAAAATAAAAATTCATAAACCATATTTCTCTTATCTTCAAAAACTATGAGCTGTATCCCATTTTCACATTTCAATATAAAAAATCTAAATACAAATAAAATATTTTCATAAACCATACTTCCCTTATCTTTAAAAAAAAATATGAGTTGTCATCCATTGTTAAATATCAAAAATCATTCATAATACCCTTATCTTTAAAAACTATGAGTTGTCTCCCATTTTCATAATTCAATATAAAAAATCATTAATAATAAATACTTATGACAAAGTAATATATAAGATATTTTCATAAACCATACTTCCCTTATCTTTAAAAAATACTTACAACACAGTAATAAATAAATAAGATATTTTCATAAACCATACTGAGTTGTCTCTCATTTTCTCAGTTCAATATAAAAAAAAAACATTCTACACTTCAAAATTATTTAATTTTTTTTTTTAATAGTTTTTATGTATAATTATAAAAACATATTAAGTTTATTGAGTTAGTTTGAGTGGTTGAGCATTGCGAATTACAAGCAAGAAGTTGTGAAGTCAAGTTTTCAAACTAATTAACTTTGTAAATATTGTGGGCCTCATTCAATATCCTCATCAAATTAGATAGCCAAAACTAAAGCCAACCAATTTAATTTAAGTACTATCCTTAAAAAAATACCCAAAAAATTAAAGGAAAAAGAAGCATCCTACCATTAAAACAAAAAAAATGCCACATATATTTTAACTTAACTTAAATTAAATTTATTTAAGAAATCTTTTTTTTTTTGTAAGTTAGGAATTATATTAAAACCTGCGAAGTAGAAAAATTACATATATCATGCTATCATAGGAGGTTGTGACAGCATTGCCTTGGTGGGAAACCAATGCTGCCACATGGCAAAAAATTCACTGTGTCCATGCAAAAATTGCAGACCTGTAAGAGACAAAGATCTAAAGTGCCACGCAGGGAAAACATTCTGTAGGCTAGAATGAACAGACCAAACCCAAAAGGCTGGGCTTATGCTAAGACTAAAAAATCCTAGAACTGAGTAGTCGTGGAGGGAAAAAAGCTTGTGAATTATACTAGTTGAAATCATAAAAACACAGGAAACCTAAGCCAGAAGGAACTAGCCAGTGCTGGGGTCGAGCTTCGACTTCGAAAAAACCTGACACACATGCATGGTGTCTCTTCCGAGCTTGTCTCTATTCGAGATAGCCTACCTAAGGTCCTGAAGGAAAGTCATCAGAAGGTCCACTCGGCGCCACCACTCTGTTTCCTTGTGCTGCATCTCATTGATGATGCCTTTGATGTCCTTGATTTCTCACTTGATGGCTTCCAAAGACTTGAAAATTTCTCTTTCTGCACAGCGAGAGAAAGCAGTAGAGAGGGAAGGAGGAGGAGGAGAGTCGGAGGAGGAAGTGGGGGAGTCGGAGCAAGGAGCCGGGGAGGACGAAGGGGAGGGGGAATATGAGGGAACGAGGGTAGTGGAGGTGGCGATATGTGGAGATGGAGGAGGAGGAGGTGGAGGGTGGCGGGGGGGAACTAAGCCTGGGAGCGAAGCCGAGGGAGTTTCCATGACTGCCGAACCATTCGACTCTACAAGCATAAGGATTCGACAATGGAGACAAGTCTGGAGTGGTGTCTCGAGGAGTTAGAACAAAAGTGAAGGAGGGTGTGGGAGCGATAATAGGATTCGAGGTGGAGACAAACTCAGTTTCTAGAGGAGAGCTTGGACGAGCCTGCTGGCCATGCCCTCTCGCTCCCTTTCCTCTAGTAGCATACCAGGCCGCGCCCCTCTTTGACTTACCCCTGAGTCGAGGCATCGAGGGAGCCACTTGAAAGCAGATGAGGAACACGTGAGAAAAGTGAGAACGGTTTCTTGACGAGCGCAAGACCAACCAGACACAATAGAAAAGATTAACCAGAGGAGAGGTGCTGGGTGTTGAGGGTCGATTGCACTGCAAAAGCTCGAGCCAAAGGAGGAGGACGCTGGACGAGACCAAAATCTAGAGGAGGCCAAGACTCTGGAGGCCAAGGGTTAGAATGAGCCTTGGCACTCCATAACATAGGCCTAAAACTACCATGCTGAGATGGGTGATGGGACTGTGACAACATCCAACCCATTACCATTAACATTCCCATGAATAGAGGCGCCAAGACATTACACTAGGCCAGAGACGAGTGAAAGTCGAGGAGTGGCGGCCAAGGCTTTAAATTCATGAGGTGATGGTAGAGGAAGAGTGCGCCTGAGATGGATCCAGGTGGCAGGAGACTCGACTAGGTGTCCTCCCCATTGGTTGTCCACCTGTTGTGTCCGTAAACACCCCATCCAGGAGTATTTGAGAAATCTTCATTTATAGTGTCAAACACATTGATTTTTCTTTAAGTCAGTCACTCAAATGGCCTTTTAGTAAGGCTCCCTGGAATGAAGGAATTAAAACAATGAATGTCTAGACACTGTAATGAGCCCATGCATGCCATGTGTATAGAATTTTGTGTCATGATCATGAGACCTCCATGTGGGTCTCCATGAGGCACCCATGAGTCACTTCATTAGGTGCCTATGTGATGATGCCAATAGGCACCCTCTCAAGACACTCAAGGGATGTCATATGAGATGGTCAATGGGATTTAATGACAAGCTCGTCCACCACAAATATTTAAGAAACCCATGTATTTCTATCCCTTAAGCGATTTGGATAAAAATGGTGGAATTGCAACAACAATTGTTTTTTGTTTATTGCAATGATGGAGATGCGTTATTGCTAAGAATTCATTAAATCATAAGAAATTACCACCCCAAAATGTATCCTAAATAATAAATGGATCAACATTGTGTTAACAGGTAATTAACAAGGTTAATCACGTAATAAGTTAAACTCCTATTTCCCCTAGAAAAATTCTGGCGATAATATTTTGCATGAGAAACAATGTGGTCGACTTTTTGGTGCAATAAACACTAGGGGTTAACTGATATGGATTATTTTGAAAACAAAATGAAGACAAAATATAGCAGAGATATGACAAGGAAATACACAAAGATATTGCAAGAAACACAAAAAATATAGCAAAACCCAACTTCTATTAATGAATAAGAGAGAAAAACACTGTAGAACACAAACTGATAGAATGGGGTAGCTTATATCTGAAAAGAAAGAGATGTTTGCTACACTTCATTCACAAAAATATTTACATCACACTCCATTGAATGCTTAAAGGGCTTCCTTCACCTCAATTATATATGAGAGAGTGAGAGGAGAACAATTCCCATGATGCATGTGGGATAAATTGGTATAAGTTTATAAAATGTCATAGGCATGTAAAACACTAGGACTTCCTGGGAAATCACCCATCCTAGTACTACTCTAGCCAGAGCGTGCTTAACTGTAGAGTTCTAATGGGATCCACTGCATTAATGCTATGTTTTAGGCATGTACATAAGACCACTAAAACATCATTATATGATGTATGTAAGTAACAAATGAAGATGGAATTACATTCCATTCCCCATCAAAAGGGTGAATATCATGGTTTATCAAAACCATAGGCTTGAAATGTTGATTCAATAGAAATGGTGGATGGCCACTGAGATCCACTTGGATCATTCCTCCCCCCTTAGGAAGAAATGGTCCCCATTAATTCAAGTTCCCTCGGGATATGGGGAAAATTCTGCTGAAGTTGAACCTTGTTGAGTCACTTTCCTTGTTGAAGTATATATCCTATTTGTACTTTGCATGTGGAAGGATGTCATGAACCCATTGGAAGTGTTGGATTCATTCAACCGATCTCACTACAGGATTTGGCTTGGTTTGAGTGTGGGAGGACTTTATTGGTGAAGATGCAACAATAAGAGCTATATAAATGGGGGCTAATGGTTGGAACCTCAAGCACACCTTAAAAGGGATGTGGCTAATAGAGATATGCTAAACATATGGAAGACTCTCATTCTCTCTGTGCTCCTGTACAATCTTGTCAACATGCTTCTGCTGGATAGCAACGTTCTGGGATGAGCCTGCAGTGGTCGCAATGACCTTCTGTTCACCGTCTAACTAGATCATGAAGAGGGAAAACTTTTTGGTCTGAGATATTACTTTGCGGAATTATTTTTCCAAGATCAGTGAAGTGGTAGTAGTCGGAGAAACCTATGGTAGCTTGTAGAGTTGACCTCCTAGAGTAACAATGACACTTTGGGGCCGCGACTCATAGTTAGCATGACGTTTCCACATATATGGTTATCCTAAAAGAACATCACAAAATTCAAGTGGGGAAACATCACACACTACCTCACCCTTGAAGGGATTGATTCCATAGGATAGGTGACACTATTGGCTGATACTGATGTCTCTTCTCCGACTCAACCATCCAATGGTGTATGGTTGGGGGTGTGGCATCGTTAGTAACTTCAATTGATTGAAAACCTCGATTGATATCATATTCTTCTAACTCCCGCTGTAAAAAATGAAATGCAGTGGGGTCCCCTTTACCCACATATATGAGTGGAAGAGGCACTCCCCCTCCTCAAGCTCCTCTGGTTCTTCTGGTTGTATTGTTGTGGTCGTGATGGTAGTGTTGGTTGTGGAGCCTGATTATCTTCCTGATTCATAGGTCTTTGTTTTCATTCGTGTTTATACTCCGTGAATACTTTACACCTTAGAAAAATGTACACTCCTCCACGCGGGGGAGTGTAGGGGGGGTTACCCCCCTTGAGGGGTCTGAGGGGGCTATCCCCCCAGCTAGGGGGTCTGGGGGAAATCGGGCCCCCGAAGGAAAAATTGTCTTGTAAATGTATATTGTAATTTCATAGTAAATCTAGACCATTCATTATAAGATCTCATATCTGACAGTAGAAGTTATATTAGTTTTTTTTTCCCTAGAAGGAAACCCCCTTTTATGAGGGAAATGTATTGCAGCTATGTATCATGGCGAATATTGTATTCTGAGAGATGAGGCTGTGATACAAAGAAGAGGATGTTACAATGAGTTTGTTGTAGGTTGTATACCTTCATTTGCTGGATAATGATAAAGGAAGGACTTGACAATTTCTCTGGTGGACATAGCCCACACTGGGTGAACCACATATATCTGTGTCTCTATTATATTGTGTATCTTCTGTGTTTTATTTCCACATTTGTTTTATTTTATTTATCCATGATCCTATTTTTCTAAAAATTGGTATAAGAGCGAAAGGTAACTCGCAGTCACAGGAAAAGAGGGTTCCTGGTTCGAGTGGGAGCAATGGAGGAAGATGGAAATTTTAGGGTCAATAAATTTAATGACCAAAACTACCAGTTATGGAAGATGCATATGGAAGATTATTTATATTATAATGATCTATTCCTACCATTGGATGGAATAGAAAAAAATATGACAGCCATGAAGGACAAATAATGGGAGGTTCTTGATAGAAAGGCACTAGGAACAACACGACTGAGCCTGACAACGTCGACAGCTTTCAATATTTCGAAATAAAAGACAACGAAGGAGTTCATTGACGCATTGGATAAATTGTATGAAAAACCCTCGGCATCCAATAAGGTATTTATAATGAAGAGATTATTTAATATGAAGATGTCAGAAGTGTTGGATTACTGAGAGGGAGGGTGAATCAGTAATATCGTAATTATAGTCCTTTTTCTCCAAATAATCCAAGTGTTATATCAATGTAGAATTATTATCCAATAATGAGCAATAGGAAATGAACAATCACACATATACACAATACATTAGTGTTTTATGTGGAAACCCAAATTGGGAGAAAACCACGAAATTCTTTTTCTTATATGTCTTGAAGAATTACATTCATTGGAAGCACCAACTTCCTTTGTTTCCCAGCTGCAACTGGAAGGAGGCTCCAACCCCCTAGTTTCTCAGGCTACAACCTGAGGGAAGCTCCAAATCCCCAATTATCTAGCTACAACCAGAAGGAGGCTATAACCCCCTGTGTTCTCCAGCTACAACTGGAAGGTGGCTACAACCACCTGTCCTTGCCCTGTCCAACTGCCCTAAAGTATATGTAGAATGATGGAACCACTGTCAACCTGTCATTGTGAGATATATTGATGTACAACTGTATCAACCTGTACCACTGAACTGTATTCAATCTGTACAACTACCTTGTAATCAAACTGTACCTAAACTAAACATGTATCTACAAAAATACAATAGATACATGAACTGTAGTGCTGCAGCTTGCGTATGTATGCACCCTATATGTTATGCAGCCCGCGTATGTATGCTACCAACTTGTTATGCAACCTATGTGTGCCTTCTAAAAACTAGGGTTTCCTTTTTCTTGAAAACTTCCGATCCTATGTAACTTCTTTCACATAGATCTGTAACCTGTCACTATATCTAGACTGTAACTGTACCCTGTGCATGCATCCTCATATATAACCTTTACTCAAGGCAAGTATGTCTCTCTCTAGTCATGTGTCATATAGGTATGTGTAATCATGAACAAGTATAGTATCCCTCACATGATCTTAGTCATCAAACCCTTTCTGATATTTAGCCTTCAATACATCAACTACTACACAAATACAAGCTCTCAACCATGTACCATAAAAACCCTTATCCATATGCCAAGAAATACAAGATGTGCCTCACAAGAAGTATAAATGATGAATATACCAGTGCTGTATTTCTGTATATATGACTTATGCAGAAGACCCCATGAAGCCACTAGTCTCTCTAGGGAGAATCCTCAAATCTCCATTGCCATTCCTCATGCATACATCAAAATCCAACTATTCATAGAAATAAGACATACCTTTTGAACCAATGGATAGATCTAATGTATCTAAGAACTTTAGACCTTCCTGGGAGCTTGATCTTAGAATCTATAACCTCTACATATTCATCTCTTCAAGTTTCCATGGATTTACCAACATGTATGCAGCTTGTACATAGACAACCCGCATATAACTCAACATGTACGCAGCTTGTACATAGACAACCTGCATATAACTCAGCATGTACACACCTTGTGCTACCTTAGATGTTCACCACTTCAGATGTATCCACAAGTATTTACAAGAAGCTTTACACAAGAAAATAGATATATAATCTGTACAAGTGTGTGTATAATGAGTGAGCTTTGCCTCTTATTTATATCTTCATGTAGCCTTACACTTTCCTTGTTTTAGGGCTTCTTCATTTAAAATAATTTCTTTTGTAAAGCACTTTGACCCTTGGGGGATTCTATAAGACTTATGAGGGGTTCTCCAACTTCATATGGTCATAACTCTCTAACCGTGAGGATTTATGTGACGTTCCACATACCACCAGAAACAACATGACAAACACTATCCATCTAGGATACTTTCACTGACAAATTCACTTTCCTTCATCTCATTATTCCTCAAATAATCATGGGTTCTCTCACTCCACAAAGAGTCTTCTTGTGAGGGATTTCACCATAAGGGGACCACTTTGGAGTTCATCCATTTTCACTTCTTATCAACCATGACAAGACAATAATGAGTCATCTTTACATCAGACAAAATTGGGTCCATTAACCAAACCTTCTACTACGGGGATTTCTTCAAGGGTTGACATCAATGAAAACCAACCTTAATCAACAAGAAGGGGGGTCTGTTGCAGATCATTTAAATGAATTTAATATGGTTACTGATCAACTAAGTTCTGTAAAAGTGGACTTTGATGATGAGGTCAGGGCTCTTCTAATCTTGTGCTCATTGCTAGAAAGATGGAATGGCTTGGTCATGGTTGTAAGTAACTCTGTCTTTGGTTCAAATACTTTAAAATTTGATGATGTTATTGGTGCTATCCTTAGTGAGTAAATGCGATGAAAAAGCACATGTGAGACATCAAGTAATGTGTTAAACATGGAGAACAGGGGAAGACAAAAGGATAGAGGAAAGGGCTCAGGGAAATGCATGAATTCTAGGAAGGAAAGATCCAAATCTAGACTTGGAAAGATAGAGTGTTGGAATTGTGGGAAGAAAGGACATCTAAAGAAAGATTGTAGAGCTCCTAAGAAACAAAGAGATGGACAAAAAGAGAAAAATCAGGAAGCAAATGTAATAGGTGATGTGTTACAAGATGCTTTGATTATTTTTGTAGATAATATTTCTAAATCTTGGGTAGTAGATTTAGGGGCTTCATTTCATTCCACACCCCATAGGAAACATTTTCTATATTATGTTCAAGGTGATTTTGGACAGGTTCATTTGGGTGATGATGCACCATGCAAAATTTTTGGAATGGGAAAGGTAAGAATAAAGAAAATCAATGGAAACCAATGATTGTTGAAAGAGGTAAGACATGTTCCATATCTAAGGAAAAATCTAATTTCAATAGGGCAGTTGGCAAGTTAAGGTTGTATATATGTATTTACAGATAAGGTGTGGAAGGTCACCAAAGGATCATTGTTGATAGAAAAATGAGAGAAGGTAGGTACATTGTATTTATGTACTGGTAATACCGACTCTTCTATGTCTTTATCTTCTATAGGAGTGGATACAAAATTGTGGCATCACAGGCTTGGACAAATGAGTAAGAAGGGGATGCAAATACTTGAAAAAAGAATTTTGTTTCTAGATCTTAAACAAATTGATTTGGATTTCTATGAGCATTGTGTTTATGAAAAACATAAGAGAGTTAGATTTATTAGAGTCGAAAAAGAAAAGGAGAGTGAAAGGTTAGAGCTTGTGCATACATATGTATGGGGACCAACTGAGGTATCATCTCTTGGTGGCTCTCGTTATTGTGCTACTTTCATTGATGATTCAACTAGAAAAACTTGGGTTTCTTGCATTCGACAAAAATCTGATGTTTTTGATACTTTTAAGAAATTGAAAGCTTTGGTTGAGAATGAGACATGAAAAAGGGAAGTGTATTAGATTAGAAAATGGAGGTGAATATTGAAGCAAGGAGTTTGATGATTACTGTTCATACCATGGGATTCGTAGAGAGAATATAGTTCCAGGAACACCACAAAAAAATGGTGTGTCATAAAGGATGAACAAGACAATCATAGAGCGTGCAAGGAGTATGAGATTGTATGCTGGTTTGCCCTTACATTTCTAGGCAGATGCTGTAGATACTATTGTTACTTAATAAATAGAGGACCTTAAATCTCTTTGGATGGTAGAATTACAGACGAGGAATGGACGGGTAGAAAGGTAAACTATTCTTTTTTGAAGACTTTCGTTTGTGAAGCATTTGTCCATATTGATAAAGAAAATAGAACAAAGCATGATGAAAAATCCAAGAAGTGTACCTTTATTGGATACATTGTTAATGATTTTGATTATTGCTTATGGGATTATGAAAATCACAAAATCATTAGGAGTAGAGATGTCATATTCAATGACAAGGTCATGTACAAAGATCAGTTGCAGGGAAAGATACAAGAAAAATGAAAACTAGAATACACAGTGCTTGATGAGATCACTGAAAAAGAATTTCCAAAGGAACTGTTATCCCCTATCCTAGTGATAACTAAGGATATTATGCCTTGATGCCCACAAGTCTTAGAAATGGAGTACCAAGAGCCATATGACTTGAGCTAGGCCCTGAAGGGTCCATATTTTCTTCAACGCCTCCTATCTATCACCAACAACAGCATCCATCCCATCAGCTTGATTATGAAACAATAGTGGGTCTTGCTCCATGAGGTAATGAGTCCGGGTATCATGGTATGTGTCACTTTGATTCTCAAAACATTTGGATATGTGCATTAAATTCTCTTTTGTTTCATGATTTTTTCTTGGAAATTATGCTCTTTAACTTGTCCATACTTGGGGGGGATGATAGAGTGCCCTAGTAAGTTGGTTCCCTTAGGGATGAGTTTCCACTGGGTGGGTGTATGAAATTTCATTGTCCATTCCTTCCATACTTACCCACTTTTCATCATTATCCCTCTCATATTTCCCCTACATTGGTTCGGGCATTCGGTTCGCCAAGCTAGTAAGGGTTGTACCTTGCCTTGTGGGAAGAGGGGGCTAAAGGACCAGAGGGTAAAAGTAGTTGGAAAAAGTTAAAAGACAAGATGAAACCTTGAGATGCTTCACCCAGGGATTCCCGAGAAATCAATAAAAGGATTCTCAACAAGGAAAGGGGACATGTAAAATAAAATAAAAAACTCAAGATCTAGTTGGTGGATAGAAGGTCTCATCATGAGCCGACCTATTAGGTCCATGGGCATGTAGTAGTATGACACTGCCATCCATATGGTCACCAAACCAAGGTAGTGGCACTTAGTGGCATAACTAAGAGAAAGGGGGTCTCATCACGATCCAACCTTCTCATATTCATGAAATGCTTATGGGTAACACTGTCACCACTGGTCACCACACCAGGACAGTGTCCTCCAACTATTCTCTTAAAAATAAAAATAAATAAGACAAAGAGTAAAAGGATTTGAATGGGCAAGGAAACAATGGCATACATGAAAAGGTGCAACTCACCCTATATAGAGGCACTGATAGGTAATACCTAAATTTACCTGTTATCACTGCACCCCTTGCCCAAACATCCCCTACACCATCTCATGCGTTTACATGACCTAAATTGGTCTTTACCTAGAAAAAATCCCACACCTAAGGAGGATTATCCCAATAGGACATCCTGATACAATATCCAAACCTATCTTGTTAAATAGCCTAATGTATTTGAGTATTTGCCTCGGTAAAAGGGGGTTTTTGATGCACATGTTTGGGTAACTTGATTATTAGATGTGATTAACATTGCTATGATCCCTATGACTTATGAGACCATGGAGGGTGTACTTTTTTTTGTTGGAGGACCATACTCGACAGACAAGTACATATGGGGAGATGATGAGTTTGGACCTCTATGAGGATAATATACCACCAAGTGGATGATGTGATCCTAGCTAGGGGCAAAGGGATACCAGAGGCTTGCACCAGAGAAAAGGGAGGACGTTCCACCAGAGACACTTTGGTAGGCCTGAACCTAGGGGTGTCTTTCCCTTCCACCATGACGGTTTCCCTTGAAGGCCCCTGATGTTATCACATTAAGCCTTGACGTCATCCAGTTGGGGTTTTGGCATGAGGACAACTTGGTTGGAACGTGTGGCAGTTTTTGAGGCTTTTTGAGGGCTAACGTCTCACTTTTGAGGCCTAGAATTCCATGATGGGGCCTAATGTCACCCTAAGAGGGGCATGACGTCATCCCTAAAAGACAAATTAGGGTTTTGAATTGTTAATTTTATGTAAAACTGGATTTTTGATGTAAACTCGCCATGCCGACCTTTTTTGACCTAAACTATAATTCAAGGTCATTCATATTGTATAAATAGAGAGTTAAAACTCTCATTTTTTCATCATCTTTCACTCACACAAGTGTGAGGTCTAAAATTCGTCTCTCTTTAAGGGTGATTGGATGAAATTAACTAGTGCAAAACTTCTTGGAGAGGCTATCTTTGATGTATTTTGACATTTTCATGGTGGAAAGTATTCAACTAGGGTTTTGTGGCTAGATTATTCTTGATGAAGTAAGTAAAATCTCCATTTATTCATTTATTTTGAATGGTTATGGTATGCTTACTTGTTCATTTCTAAGATTATGAAATTGCTAGTTTGAAACCCTAGGAGAAAAACACATGTTATTGTTCTTTTCTTTATAATTTTTCACCTAGTTGATTTTGCTAGAGAACATCTCCCTTGAAGAATATACTAGAGCTCTACCTTTGTAGCACTCTAGTAGTATTTCCTCATTAAGCTTCTTACATTTATTTCAAGCTTGACCTGAAGAAGAAGGAAATCGCTAGGGCCTAGGGTTACCTACTTTCTAGCATTTTTTCCTTCTAGGGTTTTAGATATTGAGGCCTTAGGTTACTAACACCTCAAATCATCTTACCCTTCCTTTTSGTTCATCTATTATCATTTGTTGTCTTCCTATAAGAATTTACGCTGCAAACTTTGACTCCATTACAAGAACTAGTTCACACCTTGCAGGTGATTGATTGACCAAAACAACTCTTAAACCATCTTCCCTAAGAATTTTACTAACTATTTCTAAATTCAGATTAGAATAACTCACTAACTAATTTGCTGTTGTTGCAAAATATTGATACAACCATCTATAACAATAGAAAATTCATCTTAAAATCAAGATTAAAAGATGATAATACATTGCCATCATTGCTTTTGACAATTACTATCATTTTGTCAATTTTATGCTATCATTTCTTGTCATTTTTGAAGTATTATTGAGGAATACTTGTGTAGCTGTTGCTAAATATATATTGCTGTTATAAATACTTATATTACTTCATATTTTATATCATCTTGTTCATTTTATCAAAAGTATATGGTTTTATGAAGCACTAACTTCATATGGTACTTGCAAATAACATCTTTTCTTGTAGTCGTTTTGGGCAGGTACACTTAAATATTATTTTGCTTTATCTCCTTAAAAACCTTGGAACTTTTGATCAGAGTGACTTGTGAAAGGGGTGGGAATTTCTTGATTCTTTTTCCTTAGCCTTCTCAAACCCTAAGTCACCGGGGACGTCTCCCCTGGGGTACTACTCCTAAATAGAAATAGGTGTCTTATTAAGGTGACAGTGATAGGACATCCTCCTTGTTATGCCAATTTAGTATTCACTTGCCTTTGGCTTTGGGAAAGTAAAAATTGCGCGATAACATTTTGGCGCCATTGCCGGGGAACATTGAGTCAATCCTCCTCAAAGACGACACTTTTCGGTAATCCTTTCCGCAATAGCCTTTATCTTACAAAGATTATTCGACGAATCCACTGAGGGTGATTCCCTCATCCATTTGATAGTTTCAAGAAAAGGTGACTCCACAAAGACCACAGAGGTATACCAACCCTCCCAAGTCCTTTAGAAGAAAACCTCCCTGAAACTATCCTGTAGTAAAATCATTGTTTGGAGGCAATCTTCCTTTAAACACAATGTCTAGCACAAGAAATCAGACCGTTAATCCAAATCAAGATAATAGGAAGAAAAAATGGTCATCCAATCTCTTCAAACCGTTAAACATGAAAATCATTCCAGGATACCCTAGGCAAATTCCCCCTAAGTATGAGAAATGGTTGCCTAAATTCACTGGTAATGATGTAGTGATTGTTGAGGATCATATGAGTAATTTCTGGGCCTTGTTTCAAATTCATCCCATCAATTATGATGCTGAGGGTTTATCTATGAAATTGTTCTCTTCTACCCTCCATGATGGCGCTAGACGATTGTACAATGGTCTCCCTGATGCTAGTATTAAAACCATGGATAGATTAGAGGAAATATTCCTCAAACGGTGGAGTGTCAAGGAAGACCCCAATATGTTGTTGATAAGGCCGAATAACCTCACAAAACAAGATAATGAAAGTATTATATAATTTCATGATAAGTTTGAGAAATTAATGCAAAAGATCCCAGTGAGCCATCATCGTTCAGACAATTTCCTTCTCTTTCTTTACACCAAATCCTTTATAGGAAAGATGGGCTATATCCTTAGAGACAATGCGCATAAAACAATCCAAGAAGCCCAAGAGGTAGCTACAAGGATTGAAGAAAACCTATCATCATCTAGAATCAAGCCTTTTTCTGCCCCAATAGTAAAAGTGGATGCTAAACCTAAGACAATCCATAATGCTAAACCTACCTCAGATATTAGCGCTAGCTTGGCGAAGCTACAATTGACTGTAGATGGCATGGTAAAAACCCATAAACTAATGATGAATAAGATTGTCAACATGGAAAGAGCTTAGCAACAAGCTCCTAAGGTTCCTTACAAAGGGAAATTCTAAAAACTAAATCAAGTTTTTAGACAAAAAAATGATCAAGAGGTTCCTAATACTTTATCCCTCGCAAACATGGTAGATGAAAACTCTTGGTGGTGGAAATGAAAAGACTCACATTGGGAGCATGAGTGTCCCCTAAAAAATGGTTAACATGACCAAGTGAACATTGTCAATCATACCATTGAAGGTCCTCAATATTGCCTTGATGTCACACTTGAACAACATCAAGAAGGCATGAAGGAAGCAGCCAGGAAGGCTAGGATGGAGGTGATAAATAACCTTGACCAAGAGTCGAGAGAAAAGTTGAAGAATAAAGAATTCCAAGTGTACACTAGGAAAAAATGAATGAACCGACCTCTCTCCACTGGGCCTATAATTTCAACAAGACCTCCACCCATGAGCATACTTCTTCCTAAAAATCCTCCCAAAACCAATAAGGTGGATCTGAGTTTTGATTTTGAAGGTGCATTGGAAAAAATGCATGTAATCATCCCACTAAGGGAAGTCATCAAGGTCCCATCTGTAAAATAAAGGTTCATTTTTTTTTCAAAGTATTTGATGAGCCAATGGACCCTCCTATCATGTTACAAGCATACCATTTTAGGGTTCAATATAATGGACACCTGCCTTTCTTCATGACATTATTGGTTAATAACAAATGCATTAACAATTGTATGCTTGATTCAGGAGCAGGTGTTAACACAATGTTTTTGAATGTCATGGAGAAATTAGGCCCAAGGGCCACACTACCTTACAATAATGTGCGTGGATTTGAATCTAGGGCCATACTCACTCATCTGGTAGTTGAGAACATTGAACTATGCCTTGGAAGATACCCTGAAAGAGTGATCCACATGGATATTGTGGTAGTGGATGTACCATATGTATGGGGAATGCTGTTGTCCAAGAAGTTTATTGCAATGTTGGGAGGAACCTTAGATATGGATCTAACTTACATTAACGTGCCTATGAATGGTGGAACAATAAGCCACCTCCCAAATGTGCCGATGGCCAAGGTCCATGTGCAGGAAATTAATGATGATGTTATAACTAGCGAGACACATGAGCCAATCAAGGAAAGTCTTCCTGTATTTTCCCCTGATGATTTGCCTTTCACTTTAGGGGAAGACTTTGATCAAATACAATGGCCAAAGAAGGACGAATAACAACAAATCCTAGAAAAATAAAAGGACAAAGAATTTGGGATTGTCAAGCTATTAAAGAAAGGAGAGGATGACATATTGATCAGACCGACCCAACATGAAGTATTCACAGTAGAATCCCACCCTCCTCCCTCGAAACAATACACTAGAGTTATACAAGAAACAACCAAATTCAAAACAAAGGATTACTAAGAGGGAGACATAGTCTGGATGTGGGATACAAAAAAGGGAGAGCCTACTAATGTCAAAGGGAGTGCACAATTTTGGCTTGGAACTTTCAGAGTCGGAATGAAGTCAGTCAATGATGCCTACTATCTATCCATGTTTGAAGGAAGAAGACGTCCATTACCAGTTAGTAGAAACCTCCTAAAACCCCATCAAGGGGAAAAGACTTGACTTCACAGGTAAGTACGGGTAAGTAGGTAGGCATTTTCATTCATTGTATATACCATCTGCATATCATGCTAGAGTAGTGTAGTTGTAGTTTCATGTCCCTTTATATATATTTTTKMTTACTTGTATTTCATTTTATCATATATGAGCCATGGGTGATATCACCACCCCAAAAGATTACTAATCACTCTTGTTGAGATCTAGTAGATCACAGGTCATGCTAGAGATTATGAGGTTCTCATGTGATCTATGGTGAGCACATGTCTCCGAGTTGGAGCCATATGTTATCCCCTATCCTAGGGATAAATAAGGAGATTATGTATCGAAGCCCACAGGTCTTAGACATGGATTACCAAGAGTGATATGACTTGAGATTGGCCCTTGGGGGCCCATATTTTCTTCAACACCTCCTATCTATAAGCAACAACATCATGCATCCCATCAGCCTAATTCTGAAGCAACAATGGGTCTTTCTCCATGAAGTAATGAGTCCAGGTATCATGGTATGTGTCACTCTGATTATCAAAACATTTGGATATGTGCACTAGATTCTCTTTTGTTTCATGACGTTTTCTTGAAAATTATGCCCTTTAACTTTTCCATACTCGGGGGGGGGTGACAAAGTGACCTAGTAAGTTGGTTCCCTTAGGGATGACTTGCCACTGGGTGGGTCTATGAAAGGTCATCCTCCATTCCTTCTATACTTACCACTTTTCATCATTATCCCTCTCATATTTCCCCTAAATTGGTTCAGACATTCAGTTTGCCAAGCTAGTAAGGGTTGTACCTTGCCTTGTGGGAAGAAGGGGATAAAGGCCTAGAGGTTAAAATTAGTTGGAAAAAGTTAAAATCCAAGATGAAACATTGATATTCTTCACCCATGGATTCCCGAGAAATCAATAAAAGGCTTCTCAACAAGAAAAGGGGACCCGTAAAATAAAATAAAAAACTCAAGATGTAGTTGGGGGATAGGAGGTCTCATCATGAGCTGACCTATTAGGTCCATGGGCATGTATCAGTATGACACTACCATCCATATGGTCACCAAACCATGGTAGTGTCTCTTGGTGGAATATCTAAGAGAAAGGGGGTCTCATCACGAGCCAACCTTCTCATCTCCGTGAAATGCTTGTGGGTAACGTTGTCACCACTCGTCATCACTCATCATCATGCCAGGACAGTGTCCTCCAACTATTCTCTTGAAAATAAAAAGAAATAATAGAAAGAGTAAAAGGATTTGAATGGGATAGGAAACAATGACATCCATGACACGGTGCAACTCGCCCTCTACAGAGGCACCCACAGGTAAGACCTAAATTTCCCTGTTATCATTATACCCCTTGCCCAAACATCCCCTACACCATCTCATGCATTTACATGACCTAGATTGGTCTTCACCTGGGAAACACCCCACACCTGAGGATGATTATCCCAATAGGACATCCTAAGACCGTCTCCAAGCCTTGCTTGTTAAATAGCATAACGTCTTTGAGCACTTGTCTGGGTAAAAGGAGGTTTGATGAACATGTTTAGGTAACTTGATTATTATATGTGATTGACATTGGTATGATCCCTATGAATTATGAGCCCATGGAGGGCATACTTATTGTTGCTGTAGGACCATGCCCGACAGATAGGTACATATGGGGAGATGATGAGTTTGGACCTCCATACTTCTAAAATCCCACCAGATGGATGCTGTGATCCCATCCAGGGGCAGAGGGATTGATCCATATGGATATTGGTGGCCACCCACCTTTTCCAAATGGCCCAAAACAATTTTTTGACATTTTTGGCAATTTACTATTTTTAGTAGTTTTTACTTCCGGGGCCATTTTGAGGGCCTAAATGAAGGTTTTTCGGTATAGAGATCCTCTATGATATCTAAAGGCATAATTGAGCCTCCAAAATGAGTCTTCTCGATGATACCTTTCCAACGGGCTATCACACGCCTAAAACAAAGATCGTATGCAAAAGTTACGACCCCAAGAAGTTGATGTACTAGCTTACCCAAACGGGGCCCACATGGCTTTTGGCGCTTCATCTCCTAGGGTTAGGTTTTTGGATTTCTAGGGTTTTTGGAATTCTTGATTATTGTAAAAAGGCCTTTAGAGCCTCATTGTAACCTTCTTCTTGTGAATGCGTGCTGCCGTCACATCTCTTCTCAGAGATAAGCCGCCACCATTCCAGCAAGCTTGTTTCCGCTGCATTTTACAGTTTCAGCTTATTTCGTTATTGAATAGAAAACCAATTTTACTGTATCTCTGTTATTTTGTGTTAAGCACCTGTTAATAATCTGTATTCATTTTGTTCTACTCATAAAATCTGGATCAGTGGTATCAGAGCGGTCTGCTCCTTGTTGTCTTAATGCATGTCCCCAACGAGGTCGGAGTACAAAGAGTTGGGTCTCGAGCTTGTTTCTCTTGAGGACAGAAGCTCTCGCACACCCAAGTGACCTCCCATGGCAAGAGAAAAGAAAGATGATGGGACAGGAGATCCTTTCAAACTGCTGATTGAGGAAGCCCTCACGCAATAGAGGAACGAGATGATGGATAGTTTCGTGCAAATCCTTCGGCGACTACCAACAGGTGACACATCTTCTTCGAACGGAGGCGCTGCCCCCTTCAAGGTACAAATAAACTTTGATATTCCTATATTTGAAGGTCAGATAGATGCAGATGCCATAGACAAGTGGTTGAATCTACAAGAAGGGTATTTTTCTATTCATAAATTTTCGAATAGAGAAAAGATTACTTTTGTGCTCCTCAAAGCCGTTCCCCATGTCAAAGATTGGTGGGAAACTTTCTGTGAGCAAAAGGAAACATAGGAAACCTCATTATTTTCAATCACGACCACCTGGGAATCCTTTAGGGATGCTATTAAGGAACAATACTACCTTGTCGGAAGTTATGACGACCTGTATACCAAATGGACCACACTGTGGCAAGAAAGAGACCAAGCAGTGCCAGATTTCACAAATATCTTCCATACCTTGCGCACCAAGTTGGGTATCAAAGATTCAGAGCGACATCTGGTGCTCAAGTATCGTAGTGATTTTCATAGGTACATCCAAACTGAAATGTAATTTCTGGACATCTCATCCTTGGGTGCGACCTACCGATATGCTGTCAAAATCGCGCAAAAGCTCAAACAAAAGACGTGGCAATTTGGGCCTTGGAACCCCTCACAACAAAATCTAGGAAAGGGCGGCCCCAACCCACCGAACAAAGGACATGGCAAAGATGGAAAATATCAAGACAACTAGTACAAGCCACAAGCAAAGAAGGACACCGGAA
>JASDQU010373642.1:81449-93824 GCA_032191745.1 Picea mariana
TTCTAGCTTGGAATGATTGTCAAACACTTTCTTCATCTTTTCATGGTGGGGTTGTGATCGATTGTATACCTGTTCCCTCATCTGTTGTGTGTGAACTAACTGATTTATTCTTCTTCGCATGTCATTTGTATCGGCTTCCTTCTCTTGCAACAATTTTCTGATGGGAAACCCCAGTGTGGTAGGGAAAATTGCGTCTGCGCCATATACAATCTTGAAAGGTGACGTTGAGATGGAATTCTTGGTGGTAACCCAATTTGCCCACAATGCATATATAAGATTTTTATGCCAGGATTTCTTATTGTCTTGCAAGATCCTTTTGATGATCTTGGTTAGGATTTTATTTGAGGATTATTCTAACCCATTTCCTTGTGGGTAGTACATCGTAGAATTTGCCAGGGTTATATTGTAATACTAACAAAATTTTTCCATCCTCTTGGACTTAAACGTGACCGCATTGTCTATTATGATCTTGACGGGGCATCCGAACCTCGACAATATTTTTGTCTCCAGAAATTGGATGATGATTGCATTGGTAGCTTGCTTCATGGGGATTGCTTCTATCCATTTCTTGAAGTATTCAATGGCCATGAGTATCCATTTGTGCTATGCTAAGGATGGTGGATTAATTTCCCCTATGAAATCCAAACCCCACAGCATGATAGGTGCTACGATTGAGATCGACTTTAGTGGCAAAGGTTGCAACTTTCTTCTCCCGTCGAAAATATGACCTTCGTGGCAGCTGGAGACCTCTTTATACATGTCTGTGAAGATTGGAGGCCAATAGTAACCCGCCCTCAGGATTTTTTGCATGGTAGTTTTCCAGTAGTGGTGTCCTCCACAATCACCTTTGTGAAATTATTCTATGGGTTGCTTCACATCATTTTCTAGAAAGCAACTCAATAATATCCCCACAGGGTCTTTCCAGTAGAGTGAGTTGTCCAGTATGTAGAACTTAACTGATTTAAGCTTGAGAAATTTGGCGTTAGTCTTACTTACACTCGGAGGGGCTTGGAGATTCTTCAACACATAGATGATGTCTACATACAATCAACAAAATCCTGGGACACCTCCACAATCGTTCCTTCTTGAGTACTCTTTGACATATCATCAATGAACTTTATTCCCACAGCGTT
Source organism: Picea mariana (assembly GCA_032191745.1). Taxonomy (NCBI): domain Eukaryota; kingdom Viridiplantae; phylum Streptophyta; class Pinopsida; order Pinales; family Pinaceae; genus Picea; species Picea mariana. Next base: position 82,583 of record JASDQU010373642.1, read on the forward strand.
GCAGTTTGACTGCACCATTAGATTCGAAAGGCCCTGACCCTTAATTGGTTTTGTAGGCTTGATCTCTAGGTCATATTCTAGCATGGCCACTATCCACTTACCTATACTTCCTTCGGGGTCAGGCTGAATCAGGATATCCTTTAGTAAGTTGCTGGGCACATAAGCAATGGCGTGGGAATGAAATATGTACGTCCTAAAATCCTTCAAGGATTTCACTAAGGCATATGATTGTTTTTCCATAATGTCATACCTTAGTGGAGCATCCCATAACGTCCTGCTAAAATAAGCTATAGGCTTCTCGAAGTTTTGCTTGTCTTTCTGTAACAACACATCGACAATCGTATGCTCTGAGGTGAATGAAAACATGATGAAATCTTTCATGAAATATAGATTGGATAACATAGGAGCTCTAGTCAATGCCACCTTGATATATTCAAATGAATTCTTGGCTTCCAGGTTCCACTTGATTTCATTTCCCTTTCTGAGCATGCAGGTGATATGCTTTATAATCTCTACCATGTTCGAGATGAATCTCCTCAAGAAGTTTACTTTTCCCAGGAAAGATTGCACTTCTTTTTTACTGCGTGGAGTTCTAATCTTCAGGATTCCTTCAAACCTACTGGGGTATATATTAATGCCTTCCTTTGAGATAATGTGTCCCAACATCTTCCCTTATTCCACCCCGAAATGTGATTTCTTTGGATTTAGCGATATGCTGAACTTCCTGCACTTTTAGAAAAATTTCTTCAGATGCTCAAGGTGTTGTTCATCAGAGGCAGAGTATACCGTGATGTCATCCAGATAGATCACAATGAACTTGTCCTTTTCATTGGAAAACATGATGTCCATTTCCCTCTGGAAAGTGGCTCCAGTGTTCATTAGGCCAAAGGGCATCTTGGCGTACATGAATGTTCCCCATGGAGTTGTGAAAGATGTTTTTTCTCTGTTGTCTAGGTGGACCATGATCTGATTATACCCTGAAAAACCATCCAACATGGACATCTTCTGGGGCCCCACCACCTTTTGTAGGATATGGTCCATTTTAGGAAGAGGGTAGCGATCCTTGAGGGACACTTTGTTTAAATTTCAGAAGTCTACACACAGTCTTATCTTGCCTCTCTTCTTTCTTACAAGCACCAAATTGGCTACCCATTTCAAGAACTGCAAAGAAATGATAATCTTAGTGTCAAAAATTTTATTTACCTCTTTTTCGATCAACAACAGTAACAGGGGATTTATTCGTCTCAGCTTCTATTTGAAAGGTTTCTGATCTTCTTTGAGAGGGATGACATGATGGATTACTTTAGTGTCATACACCTTCAAATCATCATAGCTTCATGCAAAAATGTCAGGGAAATCCTTCATGAGCTTGACGTAGTCTTGCTTGAACTTTGGACTGAGTGTTTTCAATAATTTGATCATTTTTGGGTTCTCCTCAGTCTTGATATTGCAATCTTCCATGTCCTCTTCGTTTGCAGTGATCTTGGGATTTTTAGCCACGTCATTTTCTTCAAATAGCTTTTCTAGCGGCACTAACCCCTTCGGAATGATGTTATTTTTCAGTTGTATTATGTTCCTTCCCATGATCTAGTTTTGGAAAGGGTCATCATTACTACACGCATCCATGCTCCCATCTTTGTCGAAACAACATTCTTCATCAATGTTTAAGTTAGCGAACTCGTCGCTCTTATGAATAAATCTTTCTACCTTCTTCTCATCCTCAAACACCTACCAACATTTGATATTAATAGGCACTGCTGACCTGTGTTTGACTTCAATATCGTATTTTTTTTTTGGGAAGATGGGGATATTAAAAACTAAGGCCGAGGTGGCCAACACATCAGTGATCTAATTTTTCTCCCTTGGGATAGCAGACAGGTCATACTCTGAAAATTCCTCAAGGAGGTCTAGCACCAAGTTTCTGTACGATCTCATCCTAGGGTGCTTTGTCTGATATATTCCTTTAACCTGGTTCATGACTAGTTCAGAGTCTTCATGCACTGCTATCTTCTTTGTGCCTAATTCGTTCAACACCTTCAGGCCCAAAATCAGTGCCTCATACTCGACCCAGAATCAGTGCCTCATACTCGACCATGTTGTTTGTGCATTCAAACGTGAGCTTGTATGAGCAAAAGTTTGTGCCAAATCCAAGGGGGATTACCCATATGCCGATCCCATCCCCTTCTTTGCTGACAGTGCCGTCGAAAATCATGTTCCATATCTCATTTTTTGCATGGTCCTCCGAGTCGGTGCACTTTGATACTTTCCATACGGTTTCCTCATCGTCTGTCATGATGGTTGTCGACTCTTCTTCTTCAAAACTCATGTCATTGTAGAATATAGAGGAACCAACCTCCGTGTCAATGGAGTATATGGGATGGTTATTTGGCTGCATCTTACTGCTCACCATGTACTTCATCAACATTTGTCTGTACAACCGTCTGTCCTGAACAAAGATAGGAATGGTGACATATGATATGGCCATTTGCAGGGTCCCTTTTAACTTCATAGCCCATGACCTGGACAACAATATGAAAAAATTTGGGGGTATGTCTGCCACGACCATGTCCATCACCATGTTCTTCAAAGGAATCTGGGCCAATGACATGACCAAGTCTTTGATGAGGCCCAGGCACTTGAATTTCCTCAAGTCAAAAGAGAAAAGGTCCTTATAAGGTTTGGTGACATCCAGACCCAATTTTTCCATGATCACCTTTGGCATGAGGTTGTGTGATGCACTTGAATCCAACATGGCATTATGCAGGTTCATGTCATGGACCTTCAGACTGACGTATAATGGAGGGACGTCCTCCATATCACCTGTCCCTTCAACGCGCAGACCAAACATGATAACATGGTGATCATCTTGGACATTCAAAGTATCAGGGGTCCCTCCCATTTTAGCATTTTAATAATTTGATCCCGATAGTCACCCTTTATAATAAGTTTGTTGAAGGGGACACACATTTTGATCTTATCCATTTCATGCTCAAAGTTAAAAGGGGGACAAACTTTCTCTACCTCTTTTCCACCCAATTCTCAGCTTGCTTCCATAGTTTTCTTCGAGGCCTCCTCCTTCAATTTTTCCTTCTCCATCACATCCTTGTTCATGCTGTCCGACCTCGATCGACTTGTGGAAGGGGTGTTCATCGAAGGTTTCCTTATGGGATTAGTCCGCTGAGGCTCGGTAGATGCTTCCTTTCTCCTAAGGTTATATTTCTTCTGAAACTGCATGATGGCGTTCTGATAAAGATTTTTGAATTCTTCCATTTCCCCGGGCAACACATCATCAGTTTCGCCAATCCATGGATCTTCCATCTCCAACATAAAATCTCTGTTTCTGCTCGTGTACTGATCATGTTCGCTCTTTTTCAAAAACACACGCGTGTTCTTGTCAACGCAACATTGCATTTAGTCTTCAAACATCTGATCGATGTCTTCATCCATGTAGTTGTTTTGGAATGGAGGCCTTGTCTGCTGGTTGCCTTGATCTCTTTGCTCCCTTTGTTCCCTCTGTCTTATCTAGGGAACTTGACCTATCCTGAGGTTCTGATTCCTGGGCTGGGGGTCATGCTGTTCTCGGGCAACGGGTCTGTTTACCACATACAATTTCTCCATTAGATTCTCCATGGATCTCATCATTAAGTTCAATTTGTTGTCTGTTGATCTCAACATTGATGGCTGTGCATCTCCTTGGGGCTTCTTATCACTTGTGTTGAATATCTGTTTGATCTTCCCCGACGCCATCATATTTACCTCGACTTCGATCACATTGCTCATTATCGCGTCTAGGTTTGCTGATCTTCTTTCTCTCAACAACAAGGGAAAATCATTGTCAAAGGAGTCGTCATATCCCAACTACGCAGTCCCGGGAGGTGGCTGGACTTCTGCAGGAATTGAGTTATAAACCTTCATGAAATAGGCTGATAATTCTTGCACTGTCTCCTCTGGTGCCTTCTTCATATTATTGTACCGTGTTAACAACTGCAAGGGGTTGTTCTTGTCTCCCCATCTATTGAAGAAAAATGTTTCGAATGCAACGAAGTCTTGAATACTTGCTGATCACAGGTCTTTGAACCACTTCCTCACCTCCCTCACAAAAATTTGTGTGAACAACCTCATTTTTGCGTCTACATATTCTACCTCTTCCAGGTTGACAGAATCGTTGAACCAATCCAGATGCTTCTGGGCTAAAACATTTCCTTCAATATCGTAAAGCTTAATCCTATGGATGTAATTCTAGGGCAAATCATGCAGCTGGGCTGGCAGAACGAGGGGGCGAATCTAGTGGCCATGACTCTCGGAGGGTTTGGGACTTGAGGGATATTATTAGACACTGGGGCTTGGAATCTCTTCTGGTCAGAAACTATCTTTTCCAAGATGGTTTCTGACTTAGACCTGAACAGGGTTTTCTCAAACAATGCATCAAACTCAAGGTTGTTGATGCTTTGCACGCCGTCTTTTGGTAAGGACAGACTTCTATCCGGGTAATAAAACAGGTCCGACGCTTGCTCTCTAGTCCTGCGCATAATTTTTTCGGGGTTGTACAGAAGCTCTACAGGGTTTGTGTCGGGATTTTCTCTAGTATAGATCGTCTTCGGAGCCAGGGTTCCTGAACTGTGCTACTTGGAGCTACTGGTATTTTTGACTAGAGTCACCAGGGTAAATTTTTCATCCGGTACGAATGTTTGTCCGTCTGTTACCAGGGGTCAAAATACAATGTTAGTCATTCTCCCAGGGAAAATCTATTCAATTTCATCCTCGACAGTGGTGCTGGAATGTTAGCACTCTGTAAATCTGTTGGGATAATAAATAGTCGACAGAGGTAACTATTTCAACCAACTTTGAGACCCAAAACTAGCCTTTCGGACCTGGAAAGGGCTCTCTAGGGAGACTCTATCTCTGCGTAGGATATGGATTTAAAGATGTGGCTAGATTTAACACCTTTGAAATAATGGGTTCTGGTTATATTGGTGCAAGAGAGTAAGAATTTKGGCTATGTAGTCGATTCGAGAAAACAACAAAAACAAATGACTTGGTGACTGAACTTGAGAAGAGAAAGGCTAAGCGAGCAACAGTCTTCAGTGAAAAATCGTAATGTGTGGCAAGGAGAAAACACAGGAAGTAACTCAGAGCACCACTRTGGATGAATTCAGAGTTAACTTTAGAAGAAAAACATTTTGTCTAAATGGCGCGAACAAGGGGCACTGTGCAGTGAATCCACAGGTTTGAAATTTCATTCCGATTTAGATAGAAAAAGACATGAATAAATAAAACAGGAAGTACATACACAAAGAAAGAGAAAMAATACATCCAACTACTACAATTATAATATTTTCATAAAAGCTACATGACCTTTGCATTAAGTTTCGATCGGACTCAAATTACATACAATAGTTACTGTCTATACTAATTTTTCCAACCAACCTGGCTTACATCAAAAAGATCAAATATATAAGTGAGGGCGCCGCTTGTGCTACCCTGCTCTTCTAACTTCTATCTCTAAAAACTAGGAAACTGACTATTCAGTGTTACAAAACTCTTCGCATGACGCTTTTCCAAAAATAGACAACAAATACATCTGACTACATCATGATTGTTTGTAATCCGCCATGAGGATTCGATTATCGATTAGGTATCCTCACGGGAGTGATGTGTCATTTCTTTCCTTCAATCAGATATCCAAGTGGACAAGTGTTTTTCAGAGCCCCACTGTCTGCTATAACGACTTTGATTTTCTTTCGCGCACTCATTTGCTTGGGGAAATGTGCATGGAAAGTGGATGCAGAAAATCATAGTCATTATCAAAATGGAAAAATGTATTAGGGTGATGTATACTTCAAAACTATTAAGATTTGTTTTCTGTTTGCAGATACATGAATGAACTCAGCTAATCTTGTTTCTTCTGCTCACTGGAAAGAACTGCGTGAGCTATCTCTTCATCCACTTCACATTCTCTGGAGTGTTTTGCATGCCTTTCTTCCAACAACCACTATGATTCCTTCTTACACAGCTCCTTCCACTTGAGGTTCCGTGCAGTGTGATGTCGTCGTTCCCGCGGGTAAAGAGAAAATCCCCCTTTTATCCTTGGGGATGCTTGTTGTGAGTGAGAAGGAATCCCAATCACTTTGGTGCTTGGTTCTGGTGATTCTTCCACTTTGTGCACCCTTACTTATTATTTTAGAGGTCACCATGGTGCGACCAGTATTTATCTTGCACGCAGTGGATCCGACAAATGCCCAAGATGGAGAATTCAATTGACCTGGGCCTACAAGAAAACTTACAGACATATCCTGAATCTAATTTCGCGTATAACATGGGTGTAGAACCTCAGGGATTTATAACAGATTGGGTGGAAGGAGGGATCACGCCAAGGAACACTGGATGCATGGCGACTAGATGTTTCGAATTAGATTGCAGATTTTCCATAACACATCCCTGTGTGTAAGGTATAGGCGATAAGGGCTGCAGGGCATACGTGATATGAACGCCATGATTTTTCATTCCTTTGGCCTTCATGATGGACTGATAATAGTTACAGGACTTGCCAACGCGACTTCCATGAATTACTTGACTCGACCTAGGGCACGTAGAAACTAACCTTTAACATGACCCGACTTTATGGGAACAACATACCTGTACCATTTACGCATGTTTCATCTCTGATATCCCTTCCCATTTCCAAGGGCCAACCGACCACTTGCTGACTTTGACCCTTTCATTGCTACGTACCTGACTTCACATGTTTTGACACATGGGCCATAACTCAACTGAAAACCAACTCTAATTGAAATAAAAAATGGTGGTGCTAATAAACCCTGTGGAAAAAACTAGGTCCAATGCCCCACTTGAATGGATATTGTGGGAGAACCATTTTAACAAACTAGATTGGATGCCCTTTATAAACAAACAATGATCAAATCATATTGGAGTTAATCCTTGAACAAACCAAATAGGGTGGCATGGAAATGTTCTAAACCAATAAACAAGATGGTGATCCATTGGTATGATAATTTAATTTGTTTGTTCATAATGATTTATTTATTTTTTGGTTTTCCCAAGCTATATATTTTGGAAGATGTGTGTTTTTTTAGACCTGATTGTATTTATGTTTCCAGGGTTCCATCAATTATTAAAGGAGTTGATATAAACAATTTCTTCTCTGAAAAATATGTGCTATTGTGGAAGAACATTATGGGTCTGAAAATGATTCAAGGGTTGATTATTTTCTCATATTTTAAAGAAGTATTTTTATTAAATGTTCCAAATATTCACTACTATCCACTAGGATTGAAGGTACATGTGAAAAAGAGTTGCTTAATGGATAAAGATACAAACAATTTGTAGAAAAATCTTTGAATTTTCTTAATCAATTTATGTTTATTATTTTACCCATAATAGATTGTGTTTTCACATACCTAGAAGCCAATGGTTTTCATTTTATAATCTAAAATGATTTTTCACAACTTTTATCTATTTTTTTTGAAGTTTAATTAATTTAAGCACCAATAATCCTTATTTTTTCATGTTATTTCTCATAAGGGTTGTTAATTTGATTTTCAAATTTCCATTTTTCATTTTTTGTGTCTAAGGATGGAACAAGAGCTTTTTTATTATATACTCTATATGCACAACACTCAATTTTACCCTTAATAACATGTTGTAGAAATCTATTAGGAGTGGCAATTTTGTTTTGGATGCAAAGCTAAAACCCCAGTTGTAAGGAGAAAATAATTTGAAGGTTCCTACTTTAATCTGATATTATTTAATAGTTATATTATGCCTATAGAGATAAACTACTATTTTTACTATTGCTTTCCAATTCAAAGATATTGTGTGTAACCTATGTAATCCATTTGGGCTTCTTGTCATGATTGCATATTTTCTTTTATACATTTAATCATGGATAATAAAGACCCTAATCCATTTCCACATAAATAATGGAAGTCATTGCCACCAAATTTGTGGAAAAATATCTTTGATTACTTGCTGAAGATGATGTTAGATGAGAAAAGTGACAATTATCTCTTGTTACCCCCCCCCATGCCTAGGCGTAACTAGATGAGATCATGTATTATGGCCTGCAATGGAGAACATGTTACCAACCATGATGATGATCAACATGTCAACATATGGAAACCCAAAAACTCCCCTTATTCACCTTTACAGCTACAAGTCAACCAAGGCTCATCACAACCAAGCAAACTAGAGTATGGGAGATGGTAAGCCATCGTTACCATGAGGTATGTTAGTCCTTCTTTCATGCAAAGTGTTGCGCTTAATTTTTCGGGCATGCAGATGAGGATCTTTGGTTAAAGTTGGATAATGGATAACTCACTTGGGAAACTATGTTAGTTTCCTTGTTTTACCTTGGTGGTCAACTTCTATGCCTTAGTCTCGTGTTGTCATCACCTAGGGAAAAGGGGGTACTACTCGGGGGCCCTCACAAGGGCAGTGTTCCATTCCCCACCATACTTAACACTTTCCACCTTGAAGCCTCTTAGATTTTAGTAAACTTTGGTAATGGGTCATGGTCCATTTTGTCATGAGAAGAGGGGTTGGAGGCCCATAGGTTGATTTCAAATACTACTAAAATAATAATAAAATGATGCTAAAGAAGGAAATGCATGATAGAAAAGACTAACAAAATCTAGTCCAAACTTGAGCTCTACTCTTTTAGTTCTCACCTCGGTCCCAAATAGTAATGATACAGCTTGAAACCTTATAAAAAGGGGACTTGAAAATATGATAAGAGGACTAGTAAGATGGCTGATAAGGCTTTGGAAAAAATAATGCCTAATAATGAGGTAACTCAAGCGCAAGCACACCCTCCACAAAGGAACTCACGGAAATGGATTAAATGACACCATAAGCCATGAAGTAAGCCCTAAAACCATATCACTTTCACACTTACTCTTGAAGGGTTTCTTTATTTTTTTCTTCCCTCAGGACCTATCACTCTACCTAGGTTATTTTATTTCTTGTCTAGGTGTCACACCTATTGGGGTTGGATGAAGGCTCTCACATATTTAAACTTGTCAACTCACATGGGGTCCTAGGTTTGTGTGATGCTAGAAGGGGATACTGAAGTAAATTGTTTACATGGATTATATCTTAAGTTACATATTAATTTGCATGCTTTAAGGATTGATGTTTCTCATGAACCTTGGTTAGCCATGTTTTGTCCTTTTATTTGTCTTGAATGGCCATGACACGATTCTTTGAGGGACGTCCTAGGCTTGTAACCATGACATTGTGTCTTTATTGTAGGACCTTGTCACAAGTGATGGAGAGTAGTGGGTAATCCAATGACTCACCACCCTCAGACATCCACTCTCAATCCTTGCAACCTTAGACAATGGACAAATGGGCTTGGTATCCACATATTCAATCATGATGACACACAAATGGGTTGGAATCCCATAGGCTGAGTAGAGTACCCCATATCTTATTCCTCACTAGGATTAGGGACATTGCAATAAAAGATAGTAAGACACATGGTAGAGAGGAGATGAAACTCTCCAGGGCCTAGATGTAGCACCTGGATCTTGGACACTAGTCCTATTTTGGTGATGACATCACCTTTTAGAGATTGACGTAACTAGAATTTGGTGATTTCTTGGTGTACTAATGATGCATGGCATGCATTTCAGTGAGGAGAGACATCATTTTCTCCCACCTTTCTCTAGATTGATTCCACATGGCCTTTGGAGGCCTGCTCCTTTCCTAAAGGGGCTTGACGTCTCACATGTGTGATTCATTATGATTTATTTTTGTACTTTTATCATTTGAAAAGGTTAAATGAGGGGTCAACCACACTTATATTTTGTTTTTGACATGTTATGTGGAAAAATATGTGAGGGTAGCCTCATATAAAAAGGATAACCCTCACTTTAATTTTTTCATTGAGGAGTACTTTTGAAATTTTCTCCCCTTTTGGGGTTACTAGTCTTTCTCTCTCATGCACTATGCTTGGAAAGGATCTCTTGTGGATGGTTTATGGATTTTGCATGGTCTGCAATTAGGGTTAAATTATATTGGTTTCTTGGATGAAGTAAGTAAATTTCTATAATTCTTGTTTATTCTATTGATATTTATGGTGAAATTACTATTTTGTTGCAAGAAGTCTTGTTATTTAAACCCTAAGATAGGAACACAAGTGCTTCCTTTTCTCACAAGGTCTCATTTTTATAAAATTGGTTAATTGTCCTTGATAGGGTTAGGACCCTAAAGCCATAAAGTGCTACCACTTTAGGATTTTAGCCCTAGATATTTGATCTTTGACCTATTTGAAGCTACAATAAGGGATACATGATTTCTATGGCCCAAATGTGCTTGCACCATATACATCCTTCTCCTCAAGATATAAAGCATTAGGCCTAAATGTGCTTGTACCTTAGGGTTTGGATCCTACCTCTTCRTTTCAAGTAGATCAAACTTCAATATTGGATGCATCTCAGACCCCATAGCCCTATAGTGACACTAGTTTTGAATCAACTCTTGTGGTGAAAGTGATTGATAAAAAACTCTTTCTCAAAACTCTTAAGTATCCTACTAACTATACTAACTCTAACACTAGAAAACTCACTATATTACTTCTTGTTATAAAATTTTGCTACAGTAATCTAGAAATACATTAATATTTTGCATTCACTCATCTAAAGGTGGCTTAACTCACTCATAAATTTCCTCTAACAATTGTATAATAATCTATTGGTTATGTGCTTACTTTTCATGGTCAATTGTGGTATTTCTGAGCACCAATTATTGGTGTTGTTACAAATCATTTATTGCTGTCATATAATTGTTTACTGCTGCAAATTTGTAACAACCATTGAAATCGATCTTGTCTAGTTTCTAAAGAGGTTATTTTTGCATACTTTAGCTTGTTAATTTTTGTATATATGTTGAAAAGTGTTCTTGTTCTGGGAAGGTACAAAAAATCACCTTCAATCTCTTCTCTTTCCTACACCTATACCAACTAATCATTGATCAAGATAAGGGGCATTAGGCTTGGCTAATAAAATTTATATTTGATCCCTTGAGGCCACTAGGGAAGCCTCCCTTGTGGTGGACCTCCTCCATCACTAAAACGATGGAAGATCCTACTAAGATGACAATGGTAGTTTCTTCCATATGTACACAAGATTTGGGGATCTTGTGGTGGTATTTGCACAAGTAAAAATGTCACGATAAAATTTTGGCACTGTTGTTAGGGAGGATTGCTTCATTCTCCTCATGA
>JASDQU010373642.1:94664-108078 GCA_032191745.1 Picea mariana
TAGTGTATGTACGCAGTTTGTATGAAGGTGAATCATGTATACACAGGTTGCAATGGGAATAGTCATGTATGTACGTGGGTTGTAGTAAGATGAATCACGTACATAGTTTGATGGGAAGGAGCAGGTCCGTATAGGCTGTCAGGTGACGTCATGTTGACGGGCAAAATTGACCGTCTGTCAACTGAGAGAGTGGAACCAGTCTGGGGTTGTCTAATAACCCAAGCCGTTTGGAATGAACCACCCTGACGGGTTTAACGGCTTCGTTGGCCACTCTAAGGTCATAGGAAAACCAAAGAAGAGAAACTAATCTAAACTAATCAATCTAACTAAAACAAATAAAACAAACTAAACTAACATAAAACTAAATAAAACAGACTAACTAAAACTAAATTAACTAACAATAAATAAGAACAAACTAATATACTAATCTAATTAAAACAAACTACTAAATAAACTAACTAATCTACTGTCTATATATACAAACTACTAATTACTATTACACTAACTCTAATGATTAACTATCTAATTACTAATTGAATTACAACTTATTCACAAATATACATTATCTACAATTTGCAGATTTGAATAAAACCTGTAAAAATCATTTGCTTTCTGCCCTAAGACAGTCAGAGATATATTTTTGATTTTATGATTTTATGAACAAGAAATAAAACTTATTGAAATTAAATGATCTAATATATTTACTGAAATTAAACAATCTAATATACTAATTCTACCTATAAATCTAACTAAACTTATATCTGATCTAAACTACTAATAAAAACAGTAAACAAACAAGTGACTAACTGACCTGGGAACACTCCAAATTTTCCCTGTGTATGATGACTTCAAAGCTGGTCGGAGGAAGGAAACTCGCACCGGATGATCCAAGAGATTCTCGTAAACGATAGGCTGCACTGCTCTTTAAGTTGTTTATAGGACAAACAAGACATAAAAAATCATAACAATTATATGATTTATAAATCTCTGCAATAAGAGAAACCTGTTATGCAAAAACTTATACTTAATAATCCAACTTATGAAGAAGAGAAATCTGTCGTTCACAAACTGAATCAAGCAATTGCTATGTTTTTTATACACTGGAAGAAATTAGATATGGATTATATTGATTAAATTATATCATTTGCAAAAGACTAAGATAGCTAAAGTAGTCATTAACCAAATGCAAATAGATACACACAAACATAAAACAAAATATTGATATCATGAAAAGCTAAAGCTGTAGCAGAATATCAAATTCTGTCTCAGTCTGTATTAAAATTCCATATCCTTGTTCTCCCACGAACGAGGATGATATTATTACAAAAATAATAGGTATTTATAAGTCTTTCCACAGGGTAAAACCTCCCTGTGGATAGTATCAAACTGTTTACATAATCTGGGAAAATATTCCCAAAATCAACTAAACTAGGAAACTAAAATGAAACCAAAATGTTTCAAATATCCTCTAACTGATCATCAAATCCAATGCAATTTCGAATTCACCTGTAATGGACCAAAAATAACAAGTTAGAGAGATATTTTATCAGCAAAACAATAAAAATCTAATTCTACAGACTCAGCTACAGAATCATCTGATTCTGTAGCTAGTCTAAAATAACATACAGGATCATAATTGAAATCAAATCAAATATTTTTAAAAGAATTAAATCCAATTATCTTCCAATGATTACTTAAAAACGAATCAAAATGATTTTATCATTCATCATTAAACAGGATCAAAATGATTCAATTGAAAACAAAGATAGGAATACTCTGTTCTTCTGTTACCACGAAAACGGGTAAATGAGTCAAAATGAAACAGCAATAAGATTGTTTCATATCCAATTGAAAAACATATCATATGTAATTGTTGAACAATAGATACAATCTGATCCAACAAAATCACTTTCCACCTGTTACAGTTATAACAATATAGCAAAAGATTCATATCGTTTAATCAAATACAAAGATAGAAAGACTGTTTCGATTATGGATAAATAAAAACATACGTAACAGTATCAACCAAAATCTATCATAGATTTCGATCGCTGATCCTTGCACAGTCAACAGACAGGATCGATTAATTATGATCACAACCATAATAGAATCGACATAAGTGATAATTGTAAACTGGGCAAACAATCGAAATAAATCATGACTGAGTTTAATATAGAAATAAATCGTGAATCTGGATATAGTCAATCTCGTTCTTCGAATCAAATTCAAACAGAGTATCCATTGCCATTACGAATCCAACTGATAACACGGTCGAGCTAACAGTAAACCAATGCGAACTAACCGGCTGGGTTTTTATCACAATTGTTATGAATTGAATCTATTCACGATTTGGGTGTTTTGGTACAGAGTCACATTGGAAATGATCTGGATTGTACTCCTGTTGCCTGAAAGTCATATGGGACATAAAACCGTAACAATTAACCATATCAAAATTGTTTCCAATCATAGTATATGCATTATAACGAAATCGAAATGAAATGTGATTGTGTTCTAAATTGGATATGAGAAACACTTCATGTCTTGAATAGGTACAAACAAATTCGATTGACAGCAGAGCATTCATTTTAATTCAATCAAACAAATCAAATCCACACCAAGATCAATAAAATCGATGAAAATCCAATCGAAGCTAAACTGGGAAAATGAACTTCCATTTTAGTCAAAGCAAAGCTATGTACATAATGCATACAATGTAACAGAGCCAATCAATGCTATAAAGAGAACTGTTTAAAACTGAATTCTGATTGTTACATAAACAAGTGATATCGAAATGTACCTGTGTGATGCTGAGGCTGTTCAATTATGCCAACTTAGAATTCACGACAGCTGTAGCTGATTCCACATTTTTAAACAAGATGGAGCCTGTGATCCTTTATTTCTTATCAGTAGCTTGTAGCTTAGCCTTTTGACTGGTAAGCAATGCAACCTGGTCCTCCAAAGAGTGAATTCTTGACTGGAGAATAGGAACATCCAGATAATAACGCTCTAACCACGAGCTGCATTGATCACAGGGTGGCACTGGGTTTTAGACAGAGCAGGAGAGGGTTTGGACAAATGACCGGGGGCTTCACAAGGCAACTTAATGCTTGGGTATTAGGGTCATCCTGTAGGCAAGGGGGTAGGTTTGTCACAAAGTCATACGAGGGTTCAACACACAAACCTTGCGAATAGGGGTATTCGCTAGCCAAGAAATGCTCCACTTCCGAATCAGAGTCCTCACTCAACATGATAGGGTTTGGATTGACAGGAGGTTTTGGCTTATTTCTTGCTATCCGCAAAATTAAACGTGCATTCTTTTTCCCTTTAGCGTTTACAGTGGGTTCTGCCTTGGGCTTTTTGCCCACAGGCTTAACAGTCTCGATACCTTTAGTCACAGTATGGGGTAGGTCGGTAGGAAGGTCGGCCAATGGTTTGGGTAATAGGGTACGGTAGGGTACTAGAGGTACAACTTTGACCTCGCTCACCACTGGTTTGTCGACCTGTGTAGGGTTCGAATCCTCAAAATCATTCCGAGCAATGAAATTGCTCCAACAATCTCCGTGTAGACTCAAATAACAGACAACAATAAGATTAACCAGCCCATAGTGAAAAAGGCTACTATCAGCCTGATTTCTTTTGTACTTCTTTGACATTTTAAATAGGCTTCTATGCAAATAGTAAGGCATATTGAGCTGATAACCCATAAAAACCATAAGCAAACGAAGGTGGTGTAAGAACACAAACTCGTATCGACCCTCGCAGGTGAGAAACTGTTTGATTATCATCAATAAATCATGCCAACGTTGTTTAAGCATCGTTACTGGAAAACCTTTATCACAGGAGGTGATTTTTTGTGACTGGAAGAGCAACGTCCATGGGACCTCCTCTACTTTGCAATTCTTGGACCATCGTTGTCCAGTGGCAGGCAAACCCGTAGCAGGACTGATAAACTGTTCATCAATTTCCAATTGAACATCGCCGACCTTGGCTCGACAACCATCAAAGGTCAAAGCAAATTGTCAAGCTACGCAGAGGTTAAAACCCTCGAATTTTTGTATAAATGGCAGCCACCCATTTTCCTCAAGGTCACTGCAGGCACTGTCGAACATCAACAAGGCCTGGCTCCCATTGGGTTCAGCTTGAACGACTGGGGCCATGGTGCAAGCACATGGTAAGGGTTTGGTTCGAATTTACCAACGCACAGGAACAGAGTCATTCGGTCTAACAATAATGAACGATCAAAGGGGAGAGCATTAATGTGCGCATGCGAGGGTGGTGGAGTTATTCACCGTCATGCACAATAGTTATGGTAAAGTACAACCGCCAAGTTCAACCTCTGTTCAAACAATCATAGCATATTTCAAAACCATATCGTTTGGCCAACCAAAGAATCAAATGGTGAGTGTTATGCCATCGCGCCAAAACAACTATAGTTTTTAAACCATGAATATTCAATGTGTAACCAACCCCAAATGTTAACCATGAGCCATTGTATAAATCAAAAGTTTTAAACCATTATGCCAATCGATACTCATAAAATTGACAAGCCAAGAGCTATAATAAGGATCACATCATATGTATAAAAACAAAAAATATGACCCCTATGCAATTCATAAAGATTAGGCAAGTCATAGTAAGTACAAATCTATATGTTCACTGCCTCACAAACTTAATAAAATCAAGTTATGAAATCAATATAAAAATGTCCAATGAGCATAGTTTAAAAGTCCTTTTAGCCACATGATGATAAACCAAAGGTAAGTGCCATAGAAAATATCGATAACAAATCACGACAGTTCAAATAACGATCAAAATGTGACTTCGAAAGGAAAAGTTTTCACGCTTACAGTCGTGAAAACTTAATGGAGAGCAATTTGCAAGTGTCGCAAGAAATGAAAATGTTGCCTATTTGAAAAATGTGACGAAAAACTTGACGTTCACAAGACATAGGTGTAGGCAGCTTATAGGACAATAGAAAAAATATAATTGGCTGCCAACACGTCAGTAGGTTGTATAGGTGGTCTACAACAGATTTATGGGTAGAGGAAATTTCCAAGGATATTGTTGAGGTTTGGTTTTATGATTTGTATGGTTATTAGAGGACAAGGTTGTCCCGAGATTTTCGATGGATTTGTATTGTTTGGGAGGTCTATTTTTTCCCTCATATTTTCTTAAATTAACACGGTTGTAGAACATAAATTTGTGTCTCATCTATGTGTTGATGATTCATCTATGATATTGTTGTTTCCACTGTGTTAACACTCTGTAAATTTGTTCGGCTGATAAAACAAATGATAAAGTTAACCTAAAAAACAACTTTAGAGTTGGGTACTAGCCTGCTCAGCTCAGAGATGGCTCTCTCTTGTCGCTTGGTATTTCTTTGACAATCAATGGCTAGGTTTTGTTTGTTTTTGGGGGTTTTATATTTTTTCTGGAAAGAAAGGGGGGGAACACTCAGGGATATGGAGTCAAATTTATGAAAATGAACATAAACACCGACTGGTCGATAGAACTCTCTAGAGGATAAAGGCTAAATGAGGTGATGAATCTGAGTTATAAATTGTAATTTGTAGAGTGTAAGAAGAAAGGGGAAAATAGGTAACTGCATCCGAGCATTAATGAGATGAATTTTGAATTAGTTAGGAATAAACTTAACGTAGTTTAAATTGCTTAAACCAAGAGCATCATAAGATGAATTAAGGGCCTTTAAACTATCCTATTTAAACAAAAGACAATGATATGGAATTAGAAACACATGAAATACATACAAAGAGAGAAGAAAAAACTCATATCACCACCATTAGAAGCTTTTCATGGAGACTTCAAAGACTTCTGCATATGTATTATATTCAACTTAAGAAAATTACATTCAAGTTCAAACAACTAAAGCATGCTCTTGCACTTCTGCCAACAACTAATACATTTGGAACTCCTAACATTTATACAAGTTCTAGTTCCTTCAGTTTGAAACCGATTACAATTCTTGAAATGAAACATTTTAGTTTCTGAAACTGATTACAATAATTACAAGTGACAGTTTTGGTATTGGAACCGATTACAATGATTAATAGGAAATCGTTTGATGATTTGGCTTCTAAATCCTCTGACGCTTCAACTCCTTTCTTTTCCACTTGTTCTGTTTTGGTCTTCTTCTTGATCTTCTATCTTCAGTGACACTTGGACATCATTTAATGGCTCTTGGAAAACTACACTTTGTCTTACCTATTCGTACTATCTCCTTCCATTGCAAGTCATAAGGGATATCATAATCCATCATTTCTTTAATCAGGATATCCAAGTCAATGCAAGAGGCATATATCATGATTGGTAGTCCAACTTTCACTGCTTTGAACTAATTCAAAATCTCAAAATATGTAATCAGATGTTCAACCAGGGTTGCTCCTTTCAGGTTTTCCTCCAGGTTTTCAAACTTGGAGTGATCCATTCTGCATCAAGTGAGCTGAGCATTATATTCTTCATGATCATATATTTTTCCTTTGATTTATCAGACTTCCAAATCAATTTAGCACCTCGCTAAGTCTTGGAATATCGATTTCACACAATTTTTTTTAATGGTGATAACATGGGCTCCAACTGGGGATGCTATCCTCCCAACGAGGTAGCAAAGAACGGTAGACCAATTTCCTACCCATTGGGCTTTATTTTACTCCTGCAACTAAATCTATCAACATCTTATTCACAAAACTCAAATTATACTCAGCATAACTTAGGGCCTTCACTTCGGGCTTCAATTTTTGCTGAATTGATTTCAATTGCTTCAAAAAAACAACAATGGTTATATACAATGAATGGAAAGGGTGAAAAATCCCTTAAGTGAGATAATGCTTGAGAAAATTTCCATTCACAGGTCCTCCTCCAACGATATATCCATTACGTTCCTGTAGCATATATGCATTATTTTCATGGTTTGCCACAATTTTAAAAGGTCCTCGCCACAGATGGTCAAATTTCCCATGTTTTCCTCTGTCTTCATTCCTGGCATCCCATCTCAAAACCAAATCCCCTACTTTAAAATCATCTTCCTTAGTATGCTTGTTAAATTTTTTTTTAATCTTGTCTTAGTGCAGCTGAGAGTTGTTGAAGGCTTTGTCTCTTGTTTGATGAACATTGATCAATTCATTTGTCCTCCTTTGAGTGGCATCTGGTTCAAAATGTTTCTGTAGCAACCTCATCATTGGTAATCCTAATGAAGTAGGAAAAATCACCTCTGTGCCATATAGAATCTAGAAAGGTGAAGTAGAAATAGACCTTTTAGTAGTAATCTTGTTAGCCCATAGTGCATGGATAAGCTTCTTGTGCCAAGCCTTTTTGTTATCTTGCAACAGTTTTTTGATAATTCTGGTCAAGATTTTTTTGGATGACTCAACCAAACAATTACCTTGAGGGTAATAATATGTGGAATGGCCAAGAGTTATATTGTAATCACTACAATTTTTTACATCTTTTTGGACTTGAATGTTGTTGCATTATCTGTAATGATTTTGATTGGACAACCAAACTTGGATAAAATGTTGTTTTCCAAAAACTGAATGATAATAGTATCTGTGGCTTGCCTTGTAGGAATTGCTTCAATCCACTTGGTGAAATAATTTGTGGCTATCAGTATCCACTTGTGTGGAGCTGAGGATTGTGGATGAATTTATCCTATGAAATCAAGGCCCCATTGTCTAATGGGTGCTTCAACATAGATAGGCTTCAGGGGAAAAGGCTGCAATTTTCTATTTTCATAAAAAATTTGGCATTCATGATAGCTTGAAACTTCTTTGAAAACATCAGAAGAAAAGATAGGCCAATTTAACCTTGCCCTTAAAATCTTGTGTACAATAATTTTCCAATAATGGTGCCCTCCAAAATCACCTTTATGAAACTCCCTGATGGTATTTTCCACTTCTTCCTCCATCAAAAAACTCAACAAGATTCCTCCTAGATCCTTCCAATACATATATTGATTTAAAATACATAACTTTTCTTCTTTTAGCTTAAAAAACCTAGCCTTAGTTTTGCTCATTTCAGGAGGAGCCTCCAAATTTGTCAATACAAAATAATATCAACATACCATGGAGATTCAAGGAATTCTTTAGATACTTGAGGGACCTCTTCTTATCTTGAATCTGTAGACAAATCAACAATCAAATTAATTCCCAAGAGTTCACAATTTGGCTGGGCCATCAACTTGTTGAAATTACTAAGACAACTTAGAAGGCGAGGGGGGGGGGTGAATAAGTTGTTATTGTGATTAAACAATTTTATGCCTATTAAAACATTATTAATCTTCTCCAAGTGATCATCAAGATTATGCAAGTCATGAACAATAGAAATAGTAAACATCAATCACACATATGATATACACAGAGACAAATATTCATGAGGAAACCCATAAAGGGAGAAAACCTCTTCTTCTTCGAATGATAGGTAGTGTTTTTATGTTATGTACATCATATATCTTTGAGAACCAACTCAATGTGAGGCTACCACCTCTATTTTACAAGCTGCAACTTACTGAGATCACCAACTCTTTGGATTCTCTAGCACCCACTAGAAGGAAGCACCAACTCCCTTAGTGTTCCAGCACCAACTGGATGGAAGCACCAACTTCCAGTCACACAGGCACCAACCTGTACAACAGAGAACAAAGGTTCTCCCTTGCACCACTCTACCATCCTAGTTTTTCTAGCTGAAACCAGATGGAAGCTACAACTCCCTGTGTTCAAGAACTCACTTGAAACTCCGAGGACAACAGTTCTCCCTAGCACCACCCTGAAATATAAATCTTTGCTTGCTGAAATTTATTATAGTGATACAATATTTATCAATGGCTTACTAGTCTCATCACTGTTCTTCTACACTACTTTGCTCTGCCTGCACCAGTGTCTTCCTGCTCGCATCTTCTTGTGCTTAAGTTCTTGTATAGTCTGCTATTTTCACCATTTCTGCTCTATCCATCTTATGTTCTTCGTTTCTGCATTTTCTCCCTCAATTCATGCTATGAAATACCTTTCTTATAGTTCAACTACTTTTTAGAGAGAAACAACAACCTCTCTCTGTCACAAATTTTTTCTTTTATTCTTGCTCTCATCATTTGTTACATTCTGCATCTCCAACGCTCAAGTAGGGAATCTAAAAAACGCTCAGGAATCATGATTCCAACGCTCATGAACAATGATTCAACCACTCAGGAACAATGATTCAGTTAGGTAACTGAATCATAACTAATCAAGAAATCACGAGATGAAACAACAACCGTTCAATCAACACCGTTGGATTATACACGCAGATGATTTTTTATTTTTAAATGCGTAACCTATGATGTTGAGCCTATCAGTGCTAGCTCCTTCCCCTATCTTTCACTGATGTGACCTTGGGAAATGATATCATGTGACCATGTGATTACAGACGCGACTAAAGGTGGTTTGAGATCTGTCCCTCACGACTTCAACTCTTTGACCCTTCGACACTTAGGCCTTCGGGACTTCGACCTTTGGGACTTCAGAGCTTTTGTCATTTGTTGGTGGTGAAACTCCCGAAGTAAATCTCTCGGAGTGATGTAACATTACACACGTCACCTGTTGACCTGGCACAGACCAAGTGGTTTCCACATGTCACTCGCTAACGTGGTCTACCACATGTCCTTGCTGATGTTGTCTACCACATGTCCTTGCTAACCTGGTTTGCCACATGTCCTTGCTGACGAGGTTTACCACATGTCCTTGAATCAGACGGTTGAAGCTTACTTCAGGTATTTACCCGTTATTTACCTGTAGTCGACAAGTTTACGCCATGTCTTTTCTAGGTCCGAAGATCCATATTTACTTTGGACGATATAACGCTTGAGAACTTCTTTGGATGATTTGATGACTGAGATTTACTTTGGATGATCTGACGGTTGAGAATTTGTTTCGTCTTTCCATCTCTCCAGACTTCGGGGATTTCAAATCTCAAATTGATGCTTTGGATAAGATGACCCAGATTCACTTCGGATGATCTGATGCTTGAGATCTTCTTCGGATGATCTAATGATTGAGATTTACTTTGGATGATTCGGCGGTTGAGAATTTGTTTCATCTTTCCGGCTCTCCAGACTTCAGGGATTTGAAATCTCAAACTAACGCTCTAGATCAGAAGAACCAGATTCACTTCGGATGATCTTACGCTTGAGATATTCTTCGAATGATCTGAATACTGAGATTTACTTCGGATGATCTGACGGTCCATAATTTATTTCAGCTCTCCAGGCTTCAGAAATTTCAAATCTCAAACTGAAAAATCTTGAAGTGAGATTCTTTCGGAGCATAACCTCCTCATATATTTAGAACCAAAACTAATGTTGTTCATTGATCATGATCTTAGATCGACAACTTGATCTATCTGCGATGCTGATTTGCCTTAGTTTTAAATCCAACGACCCTCCATCTTTKCTTATCCTATCCTTCCACTTAATTTGATCTGACGACTTACGAAGATTCAGATAATCGAATTCTCAAACCTTGTGCCCCATTTATCCTATCCTTTACTTAATTTGATCCGATAGATGACAGATATTCGGGTGATCGAATTCTCAATGGTCCTGGTTTGTCCAGTGGAKATTTTGATCCTGATCATGTTTCTGTGCCGCGCTTTCGCTTCTGAGGTTTGATCTCTGCATACTATTCTCTCCTCCTCTAGAGMTTATGTTCTTCCTATTTTCCATCGTCATTGTTGTTCTTTCCATCAATGACAAGAACACGCTTCCTGTAAAACATGCCAAAAATATCCCCCTTTGGCATTGATGGCAACCCTSAAAGGTTGCACTATTATTCTTAGACCTCCAACTATAGCATCCAKAACACACTTTTTCTCYCCCTTTGACATCAATGTCAAAGAAAAACATGCTCCCACTGAGTTGTTGCAGTACTTTTCGGAGGTATCAGATATTCAACCAACACATATTCCCTCTGATTAGATAGTCTATTTTAACTAGATAACAGGGTCACGCCCAACTTATGGCGTAGATACTCAAACTGAGCTATTGCAAGCGGTTTAGTGAAGATATCAACAATATGATCTTTGGATGGAATATAATTCAGTTGAACAACTCTATTTGTAACCTGCTCTTTGAGAAAATGATACTTTATTGGTATATTCTTAGTCTTGGAATGAATCACAGGATTATTGGAGACACTAATGGCACTGGTGTTATCACAGTGAAGTGGAATAGAATCAATATAAGTTACCTTCAAATATGCAAGAGTTTGTATCATCCATAAGATCTGAGTGCAACAAGTAGCAACAACAATGTACTCGACCTCTGCAGTTGATAAAGAAATATATCCCTGCTTCTTACTAAGCCATACGACTAATGAATCACCTAAGAATAATGCACCTCCGCTTGTGTTCTTTCTTTCATCCAAAAAATTTGCCCAATCAACATATGAATATATAGTTAATTGAAAATTTTGATTTATAGGATACCAAATACCATAAGTCATTGTACCCTTCAAATATTTGAATATCCTTTTGATAGCTGCTAAATGAATTTGTTTAGGAGTAGACTGATAACGACCTACCATTCCAACAACTTGCATTATATCAGGGTGGGATGTTGTGATGTACAAAATACTGCCTATAATTGATCGATATGTTCTTTGATCAACATCAGCTGAAATATCATATTTAGTAAGCTTGCAACCAACCACCATAGGTGTACTAACTAGATAGGAATATTCCATCTAAAACTTCTTCAACATCTCTTTCAAATACTTTTCTTGAGAGATAAATAGCCCTGCAGAACTCTGATTGATTTGTAAACCAAGAAAATATGATAGTTCTCCTATCAAGGACACATCTAACTTAGTCTACATTGAATTAGAAAACCACTAAAATAAAGTGTTATTATGCATCCAAAAATAATGTCATCTACATAAACCAAAACAACTAATAAATCATCACCTTCAGACTTAATGTATAGATTACTATCAACAATACCTTTCTTGAACCCTTTGTCTTGTAGAAATCTGTCCAGTCTATAATACTAGGCTCATGGTGCTTGTTTCAGTCCATATAATTCCTTTTTCAACTTACAGACATAGTCAGGATCATCTGTTAGTGAAAATCCTTCAGGTTTCTCCACATATACTTCTTCTTCTAGATCTCCATTAAGAAATGCTGACTTAACATCCATCTGATATACTTTAAAGTTCTTATAACATGCATAGGCAAGAAATATTCTGATGGCTTCCAATGTTGCCACTGGTGAAAAAGTTTCATCAAAATTGTGTCCTTCAACTTGTGCATACCCCTTACAAACCAATCTAGATTTATTCTTAACAATTTTTCCTTGTTCATTCATTTTATTCTTAAACACCCATTTGGAGCCAATTATATTCTTTTCTACAGGTCTAGGAACAAGCTCCCAAGTATTGTTCTTGTCAATATGATCCAGTTCCTCATTCATTAATTTTAACCAGTTTACATATTTACTGGATTCATTAAAGTTCTTGGGTTCCACCATTGATATAAAGGATATATGTGATTGCTCGGTGTCTTTCATTATCCTTCTCCTGGTTTGTACACCTTTGTCTTTCTCACCAATTATCTGACTTGCAGGATGATTCTTTTGAGTAATTCTAGAGGGAGGATTTGATGTTGTCTACAAATTTGAGTCTGCATGAGTATTTGTATCTTCATATGGCTTAGATTCTTCTTTTTCTGATTCTTGGACCCATTCATCTTCAACTTCAACTATATCCTTTGTTGTTGATTCAACGCTGCTTACATCTCGTGTTGAGATTTTTTCATCAACTTTTATGTCAATACAATCAACCAATTTATGTAGCCTCTTATTATAACACCTGTATCCTTTACTGTTTGTAGCATACCCTACGAAGATGTCTTCATCAACCCTGTCATCATATTTGCCAAGATTTTTATCATTATTCTTGATATAACACTTACTCCCAAAGATTTTAAAATGCTTGATTGAAGCAGGTCTTCCAAACCATAGTTCATAAGGAGTATTGTCACTTTGTGGCCTGAGATGAGCTTTGTTAAGAATATGTACAACTGTATGAATTGCTTCTACCCAATATGTCTGAGAAATATTCTTCTCATTCATCATTGATCTTGCCATTTGCTGAACTAATCTATTCTGCCTCTCAACTACTCCATTTTGCCGTGGAGTCCTTGGAATAGTATACTCTCTTTTGATCCCATGTTTATCACAAAACTCTTTGAAGTCTTCTGAAATAAACTCTCCTCCTTTATCAGACCTTACTGCCTTGAATATTTTTCCCGTTTGATTCTCAGTCAGAGCCTTAAACACTTTGAATTTTTCAAATGCTTCAGATTTTTCTTTAATAAAGGCAACCCATGTAAGTCTAGAATAATCATCAATAATCAACATGAAATAATTTTATTT
>JASDQU010373642.1:108098-120977 GCA_032191745.1 Picea mariana
TTGAATATTTTTCCCGTTTGATTCTCAGTCAGAGCCTTAAACACTTTGAATTTTTCAAATGCTTCAGATTTTTCTTTAATAAAGGCAACCCATGTAAGTCTAGAATAATCATCAATAATCAACATGAAATAATTTTATTTTCCTGTACCTTCCTTCCTTGATGGTCCACATAAATTCATATGTACTAACTGAAGAGGTTTCTCTATTGATGCAAAGTTCTTAGATTTAAACTATGTCCTAGTGAGCTTTCCTATTTGGCAAGGTTTGCATACAAAATTATATGGCTTTGATATTTTTGGAAGATCTTTTACTGCCCCACTGTTTCTAAGTTTGATTAGATGATCAAAATTTAGGTGTCCAAGTCTCTTATGCCATAACCAACTTTCATCATACTTGCTTAAGTGACATTCTTCTTTTTCATCTTTCAAAACATGGACATTGTTTTATGTTCTTATGCCTTTTGCAATCAACTATCCCGAATTCACAGATTGTATTTTACAATATTTAGAAGTGAAAACAAATTTACATCCTCTGTCACAAACTTGACTGACACTAAGCAGATTATGTTTCAGACCATCTACAAACAACACATCTTGAGCTTTCCCTTTTCCATTACTTAGACTTACCATTCCTTTACCTTTGATTTTTCCCGGTGCATGATTTCCAAAGGTTACATTTCCTGATTTTCTTTCACTTAGAAGCAAAAACTTACTTTTGTCTCAATTCATATGTTTGTAACATCCACTATCAATATACCAGGGGTTCTTTTGTTTTTGAGATGAAAGTACTAGACCACATTTTTCACTATCTTTCTTTTTCCATGTGCTAGCATTTATAGCTAAGGGTTTTATCCTTGGATTTTCTTTGTAATTCTTCAGATGGAAGTTTGTAGCTTTGTGGCCGAAGTTATGACAGTTATAGAATTCAAGCTCATTGTTCAATAGGTAAAAGTGATTAGTGAAACTTTGTCTACTCATTGGCTATTTAGTTCTATGTTGCAAAGATTGTTTATTTCTCGATCTCCTCAGTTGCATGTCTATAAACTTAATTTAACAATTTGCAATCTTATGACCAAAATTAGAGTAGTAAAAACATTAAACATGGAAGAAATTTTGGTACCTGAAGGATGGCATTCTTCTTGGCATTTTTTTCTCCATCTTTCTCCATCTTTGTTTTTGATCATGTATCATCTTGTCTTTATTAGATTTTGGTGGCAGAGTACTCACATGGTCTGATTGTCTGCTGACTTGGAACTTGATCATCTTTACTGACTCTTTGCTTTCTATTTGTTTTCTACTTGAACCACTTACATAGCCTAAACCTATATTCAACAAAGGAGATCTCTGTTTTCTTATAATGTCGTTTAGTTCTGCTGAGGCTTTAATGCTTGGAAGATTTTGGAGATACAATGCTTTAAACTTCTCCATCTCTTTTCAGGTTTTTACTACCTCTTCTTCCAAGGCTTCACATCTTGCCTTCTTCTCTGATAAACGTTGTTTCAGAATGTCCTCTATTTTCTTTGCCTCTTCTAATTCCACTTTTAGCAGGGCAAAGTCTTCATCAGGTTTTTTACTGTCTTTCTCGAAGTGCATCAACAATTGTTTTTGTTTTTTCTTCTTAAATTTGAGTCTAGAAATTTCTTCTAGGGAACTGATCTATTCTCCTTCCAGGTCAACCATAGCTTCTTCATCATTAAAATCACTTCCTGTGCTTTTATTATCATAATCCTCTTTGTCCATAAGCATAAAGTCATTAACCTTATCTTCACAAGAAGAATCACTATCTGTGTCTCTTGAAGAGTCATCATTGTTTACACATAATTTTTTTTTTTTTACCAAATCTCTTGGATTTCTGGTCCTTCTTCTTGTGTGGAAACTTAGATGCAAAGTGACCTATATTTACATATTTAAAACATTTGAAGGGCAACTTGCCTTGGTACTTGCCTGATCCTTTCTTTAGTCTTCTCACAATTTTTTCTTCAATCTCATTAGGCTCAGAATCCTCATTCTTATTTTCTTTAAATTATTCTTCTCTAGAGGTAGGTTTATCTTTACTAATCCTAATTTCATAAGTAGTTAGAGTTCCTAGAAGTTGATCAATAGACAAAATCTTAAGATCATTCAGTTCTTCTATTGCAAAAAATTTTGGATTAAATCTATTAGGCAGAGATCTTAAAATGTTCTGAACTAAAAATGCATCTTCAATCTTATCACCAAGACCCTTCATGAAATTCACAAGATCCTCAAATCTTAAGAAATATTTACTAGCTGTTTCGTCCTCATTCATCTTTAGCTGTTCAAATTTCAATCTACATGTCTGAAGTTTGGCATCTTTTACTTTCTCATTTCCTTCATAATTGCTAATGTGTTTATCCCACATCTCTTTAGCAGAATCAAGATGCATTACCTTTACAAATTCATATTCAAAAAGCCCACTCAAGATAGCATTCATTTCCTTTGCATTGAGGCTAAATTCTAACTTATCATCTTTGGAAGCTAGCACAACAGGTTTTGTATATCTAGTCTCTACAACATCCCAAACATCAACACCTAAGACCATAATGTATGTTCTCATTCTAACCTTCCAGAAATAATTTTTTTTCCATCAAATAGAGGAGGCTTATTGGTTGAATTTCCTTCATGACTTGTCATGTTTAAGCTTACTGATCTACCTTTATCTAAAAGGAACCCACTCTGATACCAATTGTTGAAATTACTAAGACAACTAGGAGGGGGGGTGAATCAGTTGTTACTGTGTTTAAACAATTTATGCCTATTAAATTATTATTAATCTTCTCCACATGATCATCAAGATTATGCAAGTCATGAACAATAGAAATAGTAAACACCAATCAAACATATTATATACACAGAGACAAATATTCATGTGGAAGCCCATAAAGGGAGAAAACCTCTTCTTCTTCGAATAATAGGTAATCTTTTTATGTTTTGTACATCATCTATCTTTTAGCAACAACTCAATATGAGGCTACCACCTTTGTTTTACAAGCTGCAACTTGTTGAGAGAACCAAATCTCTGGTTTCTCTAGAACCCACTAGAAGGAAGCACCAAATCCTTGAGTGTTCCAGCACCAAATGGATGGAAGCACGAACTTCCAGTCATAGAGGAACCAACCTGTACAACAGAGAACAAAGGTTCTCCCTTGCACCACCCTACCACCCTGGTTTTTCTGGCTACAACCAGATGGAAGCTACAAATCCCTGTGTTCAAGCACCCACTTGAAACTCTGAGGACAACAATCCTCCCTAGCACCACCCTACCACCCTGAAATATAAATCTTTGCTTGCCGAAATTTATTATAGTGATACAATATTTATGAATGGCTTACTAGTATCATCACTGTTCTACTACACTGCTCTACTCTGCCTGCATTAGTGTCTTCTTTCTCACATATTCTTGCACTTAAGTTCTAGTACAGTCTGCTTTTTTCACAATTTCTACTTTGTCCATCTTTTGTTCTTCATCTCTGCATTTTCTCCCTCAGTTCATGCTGTGATATACCTTTCTTACAGTTCGACTACTTTTTATAGAGAGACAAAAACCTCTCTCTGTCACGACATTTTTATTCTATTCCTATTCTCATCATTCGTTACATTCCGCATCTCCAATGCTCAAGTCGAGAATCTAAAAAACACTCAGGAATCATGATTCCAACGCTCAGGAACAATGATTTAACCACTTAGGAACAATGATTTAGTTAGGGTAACTGAATCGTAATTG
Source organism: Picea mariana (assembly GCA_032191745.1). NCBI lineage: Eukaryota > Viridiplantae > Streptophyta > Pinopsida > Pinales > Pinaceae > Picea > Picea mariana. The sequence goes on from JASDQU010373642.1 coordinate 111,840, forward strand.
ATCAAGAAATTACGAGATGAAACAAAAACCCTTCAATCATATTCCGTTTGATCAATTCCATTGGATTATACACAAATATGCTTTTTTATTTTCCAATGCATAACCTCCGATGTGGAGACTAGCAACGCTATCTCCTTCCCCTATATTCTGCTGATGTGACCTTGGGTGATTATATCATGTGACCATGCGATTGCAGGTGCGGCCAAAGGTGGTTTGATATCAATCCCCTTTTCTCCTCGCAATTCACTACAGAGCTCCATGTATTCTTTCTCCAAAACTGTGGTTTTGATTGCGGCTTGCCTTCAACATTTTAAAGTTCGCACACCTTCAATCCCTACAATGAAATGGTACCATCAATATTACAATATTGACGGTGCTCCTGAATTGATGATTCAGATATGTCCTTTAAATTTTTTCGAATCAGATCTAACCTTTCTAAATCAATGACTGTGATTTACTTTGTGATTCAGGCTCCAAGAGTTTCAAATCTCAAATCCTGTTTTCTCCGTATGCTAATATTCTGGAGTCAATGATTTGCGGACACCTATCCCCTCTAAATCTATGATCAGGATCTCCTCCTCGACTCTGGCCTTCAGGACTTTCAATTCTCAAACTTTTGTTTCTTATGTACAACAATCTTCCGGAGTTGATGATCTGCAGACACCTGTCCTCCTTAATCGATGGCTTTACCTCTACTTCGAGGATTTTACCTTTCAACTAGATCAATGGTCCTGTTTCCCCTTTCTTGATTCAATGGTCGAGATATCCTTCGCTACTCCAGGCTTTGGCGATTTCAATTCTCAAACTTTATGCTCTCCCAGAATGCTTTTAGCTAGAGTCTATATATTCTTGCCACGTGTCCTCCTCAAATGAACGGTCCTCGTTCACTTCGGGACTTTAGCATTTGGGAGTTCGAGACTCTATCCCTCACAATTTTGACTCTTCGGCCTTTGAGACTTCAGATATTTTGTCATTTGTTGGTTGTTAAACTCCCAAAGTAAATCTCCCAGAGTGACATAACATTACACACGTCACCTGTTGCCCTAGAACAGGCCGAGTGGTTTCCATGTGTCACTTGCTGACATGGTATGATACATGTCCTTGCTGACATGGTCTACCAAATGTTCTTGCTGACATGGTCTGCCAGATGTCCTTGATAATGAGGATTTCCACATGTCCTTGAATAAGACAATTGAGGCTTACTTTAGGTCTTTACCCAGAGTCCACAGGTTTACACCATGTCTTTTCTGGGTCCGACGGTACAGATTTACTTCGGACGATTTGATGCTTGAGATATTATTCAGATGATCTGATGAATGATATTTACTTTGGATGATCCGACGGTTGATAATTTGTTTCAGATTTCTGGCTCTCTGGACTTCAGGGATTTCAAATCTCAAACTTATGCTATGGATCAGACGACCCAGATTCACTTCGAACAATATGATTCTTGAGATATTCTTTAGATCATCTGATGACTTAGATTTACTTTGGATGATCCGACGGTTGAGAATTTGTTTTGTCTTTCTGGCTCTTTGGACTTCAGGGATTTCAAATCTCAAACTGATGCTATGGATCAGAAGGCCCAGATTCACATTGGACGATTTGACGCTTGAGATCTTCTTCGGATGATATGACGACTGATATTTTCTTCGGATGATCCGATGGTCAATAATTTATTTCGGCTCTCTAGGCTTCGGGAATTTGAAATCTCAAATTGAAAAATATTGAAGTGAGATTCTTCCGGAGTGTAACCTCCTCACATCTTTAGTCCCGAAACAAATGTTGTTCAATGAGCATGATCTTAGATCGATGACTCTATCTGTCTGTGATGTTTCTTTGCCTTGGTTTTAAATCCAACGACCCTCCATATTTGCTTATCCTATCCTTCCACTTAATTTGATTCGACTGCTGACGAAGATTCGGATAATCAAATTCTCAAACCTTGTGCCCCGTTTATCCTACCCTTTACTTACTTTGATCTGACGACTGACGGATATCTAGGTGATCGAATTCTCAGTGGTCCTAGTTTGTCCTGTGGATATTTTGATCTTGATCATGTTTCTGTGCTACGCTTTCCCTTCTAAACTTTGATCTCTGCATATTATTCACTTCTCCTACTGAGCTTATGTTTTTCTTGTTTGCCATCATCACTGTTGTTCTTGCCATCAATGAAAAGCACACGCTTCCTGTAAAACATTCCAACACAACTTTGAAATTCCTTGCCCCTTGATCAAGTTTGTAGGTTTGATCTCAAGGTCATATTCCAATAACAAAACTATCCACTTACCCCTTTTACCCTCAGGATCTGGTTGAGTTAAGATGTCCTTCACAGAACTACTAGGTACATAAGCAATAGTGTGGGAATGCAAGATATAAATTATAAACTCCTTTAGGGCCTTGACCAGGGCATATGCCTACTTTTCCATGATATCATACTTCAATGGAAAATCTCTCAATGTATTGATGCAATAGGCTATAGGTTTTTCAAAGTTCTGTTCATTTTTTTGTAATAAAACACCAGCAATGGCGTGTTCTGAGGAAAAAGAAAACAATATGAAGTCCTTTTCCAAATTTGGATTGGCCAGTACTGGGGCTTTGGTCAATGCCACTTTAACATCTTCAAAGGATTTCTTGGCTTCAGGAGTCCACTTTATCTCACTTCCTTTTCTAAGCATGTTAGTGATATTCTTTATGATTTCAACTAGATTAGGGATGAACCTTCTCAAAAAATTCACTTTTCCTAGGAAAGATTGTACTTCTTTTTTGCTTTTAGGTGTGCCAATTTTTAGGATTCCCTCAACTCTACCGGGGTCTATATTTATTCCCTCTTTTGAAATGATGTGACCAAACAACTTTCCCTCCTCCATACCAAAATTATACTTCTTGGGGTTCAATGAAATGCTAAACTTCCTACATTTCTCAAAAGTTCTCCTTAGATGTTTGAGATGTTCTTCATCAGAACCTAAATATACAACGATATCATCTAAGTAAATAACAATAAATTTATCTTTCTCATAAGAAAAGGCTATATCTATATCCCTTTGGAAGGTTTCTCCTGCATCCATGATACTGAAAGGAATTTTGGCATACATGAAGGTGCCCCATGGTGTTGTGAAGGATGTCATTTTCTGCTCATCAGGGTGTACCATGATTTGGTTATACCCAGAGAAACCATCCAACATTTATATTTTCTGAGAACCAACCACTTTCTGCAGTATTTGATCCATCCTAGGAAATGGGTAATTGTCCTTGAGAGATATCCTGTTCAGATTTTGAAAGTCCACACATAATCTGATCTCTCCACTTTTTTTCCTAACAGGGACCATATTTTCTACCCATTTAGAAAATCTCAGGGACACTATGATCTTGGCTTCAAACAACTTCTTTATCTCTTTTTAAATTAAGGGAAACAACAAAGGATTAATTACTCTTAATTTCTGTTTGAAAGGTTCATGATCCTCCTTGAGTGGAATCACATGCTGAATAATTTTAGTATCATAAACCTTTAGATCTTCATAACTCCAGGCAACAACATCAGGAAATTATGTCATTAAACTGATATACCTTTGCTTGACCTCTGGGCTAAGTGTCTTGGACAACCTGATGATTTTGGGATCTTCCTGAGTCCCAATGTTGAAATCTTCAACATCCCCATCATTTGCAGTAATTTTAGGACTCCTAGCCACATTATTGTTGTCAAATAGTTGTTCTAATGGTACCGGGATTTTGGGGATGGTGTTATTTTTTAGCTACATTATATCCTTGCCAACAATTTGATTTTTGAAGCAGTCATCATTTGCGAACACAGCTGCATATTCTTCATCATAGCAATATTCCTCAACTATATTCAAATTTTCAAATTCATCCTCCATCTTAAGGAAACTTTCTATTTGTTTGTCATCTTCAAAAACTTGCCAATAATTAATGTTATATGGTACTGCTGACCTGTGCTTGAAATCAATATCATATTTTTTGTTAGAGAAAATTGGAAGTTTGAAAATTGAAGCTGAAGTAGCCAGGGCATCAACAATCTGATTTTGCCCTCTTGGAATCATTGAAAGATTATACTTTGGAAACTGTTCAAGAAGAGCAAGCACTATATTTTTATAGGCCCTCAGCCTAGGATGATTTTATTGGTATATAACCTTTATCTGATTGATAATAAACTCACAATATCCATGTACAACTATTCTCTTGATAATGTCCAGACCCAATTGGTCCATGCCCACCTTGGGCATCAGATTATGGGATGCTTTTGAATATAACATAATATTGTGCAGAGTCGCATCATGAATCTTCAGGCTGGCATAGAAATGGGGAAGCTGATCAACATCACTACTCTCCTCTAGACATGGGCCAAACAAGCTGGCAAGATGATCATCTTGTACATTCAAAGTATCAAAAGTTTCTTCCATCTCGAGCATCTTAATAATCTGATTTCTATATTCACTATTCTTTATCAGCTCATTGAATGGAACACAAATTTTAATTTTGGCCATCTCACTTTAAGAATTAAAGGAAGATGAGGATTTCTCTAACTCTTTGATGACTGTCTCCTTCCTTGTTATAGGTGCTTTCTTTTGAGTTTATTCCTTCTTCTTTCCTTTCTCCACAACATCCTTTGCAACATAGTCCTTCTTAGGCTGACTTGAAGAAGGTGCATTATTTTGAGATTCTTTGGTAGGATTTCCCTTTGGAGGATTTGCAAGCACCTTTTGGTTTCATAGATTATATTGTTTCTGGAATTGCATGATGGAATTATGCAGCCCTGTCTTGTAATATTTCCTTTCGATTGACAAACTTTCATCATCTTTCTGCATGAATATTTCATTTGCATCCATGAGCTGGTCATGTTCTTATTTAGTCAAAAACACCTCTGTTTCATTAGCATCACAACAATGCATGTTTCTTCAAAATTTCCATCAAAAGTTTCATTTACATAATTATTTTGAAAAGGAGGTCTTATTTGCTGATCGCCCTAGTTCCTTTGATCTCTTTGTATAATTTGTGGAACTAATGGTCTCCTTTGATATCTAAATGGAACATCAACCTATTCTCTAGTGTTAGGCTTATTATCTAATTACATCCTCTCCATGAGTTTCTCCATGGTCTTCATCATCATTTCAAACCTCTCTTCTGATGTCTGTAAGCTTGAAGGTTGTGCCTTATCTTGAACCTTGTTCATGTCCCTGTCAGAATTATATTTGATCTTTCCTGAAGCCACTAGATTTACTTCAACTTCTATTGTATCACTCATCATATCATCTATCAAGGTGGATCTTCTTTCCCTTAACAAAAAATCAAAATCACTTTCAAAGGAATCAACATATCTAAGTTGAGAAGCCCTGGGAGGAGGTTTTACTTTAGTAGGAATTGAGTTGTAAACTTTGATAAATATGGCTAAAAACTATTGGATTGTTTCATCAGGTGACCTTGTCTTGTTGTTATATTGGGTTATCAACTGAAGGGGGCTTTTCTTGTCACCCAATTTTGCAAGAAAAATAATTTCAAAGGCTTCAAAATTTCAGATACTTGCTGGTGGGAGAGCCCTGAACCATTTTCTGACTTCTCCTACAAGACTTTGTGCAAACAACCTCATTTTTGCATCTTCAAAATCTACTTCTTCTAGGTTTATAAAATCATTGAAACAATCTAGATGTTTTGGGGATGACACATTGTCTTCAACATCATACAAGTTAATCCTCTGATTATATTCTCGGGGTAAATCATATAGATAAGAAGGTAGAACAAGAGGGGAAAACTTGGCTGCCATGGCTGCAGTGAGAACTTGAAGTGGTTGTTGGTTAGGAATCACAAGAGGTTTAGTAGAGGCAACTAAAATTAAATCTTCGAATCTCTTCTCATCAAATAAGATCTCGTTCAAACAAGACTCAGATTTAGTTCTGAATAGTGTTTGCTCAAATTTTGAATCAAAATCAAGGTATTCAATGCTTATCAATCCATATTTGGTAAAGGATAGATATCTTTCCAGATACACAATTGGGCTTATTGTATTTTCTTTTCTTTTGTGTACAATCTTCTCAGGATCAAACACATGGATCACTGCTTCTGGGTCTGGTTTTCTCCTGGTATGTATTCTCTTGGGATCTAGGATTTCTAGCTCAAACTACTTTATACTAATCGTCTCTTTATAATGGAGTCACCAAGGAAAATTTAGTCTCATCAAAAAAGGTGTTTGATTCAGTGTCACCCTTAGGAATCAAATTTGAAGCTTTAAGTCGTTCTTTCCTAGGGAATATTTCACTTTCATTCCCGACAATGGCACTAGGATGTTAGCTCTCTCTGAATTTGTTCGACTGATAAAACAAATGACATACATAACCTACGAACCAAATTTAGATATGGGTACTAGCCTGCTCATCTCAGAGAGGGCTCTCTCTTGTCACTTGGTATTTCTTTGAAAATCAATGGCTAGGTTTTTTTTTGTTTTTGGGGGTTTTTATAATTTTGTTGGCAAGAAAGGGGAGGAACACTCAGGACTATGGAGTCAAATTTCTTAAAATGAACAGAAACAATGACTGGTTGATAGAACTCTCCAGAGGATAAATGATAAATGAGGTGATGGATTTGAGTTATAAATTGTAATTTGTAGAGTGTAAGAAGAAAGGGGAAAACAAGTAACTCCATTTGATCATTAATGAGATCAATTCTGAATTAGTTAGGAAGAAACTTAACATAGTTTAAATTTATTAAACCAAGAGCATCATAAGATGAATTATGGTCCTTTAAACTATCCAATTTAAACAGAAGACAATGCTAATGGAATTAGAAACAAAGGAAATACATACAAAGAGAGAAGACAAAACTCATATCACCACCATTAGAATATTTTCATGGAGACTTCAAAGACTTTTGCATATGTATTCTATTCAGCTTCATAAAATTGCATTCAAGTTTAAACAACTAAAGCGTGCCCTTGCACTTGTTCCACTAAATAATACATTTAGAAATCCTAATATTTATACAAGTTTGAGTTCCTTCGGTTTGAAACCGATTACAATGCTTGAAATGAAATGTTTTAGTTTCTGAAACTGATTACAATAATTACAAATGATAGTTTCGGTATTGGAACCAATTACAATTATTAATAAGAAAACATTTGATGATATGGATTTTAACTCCTTTGATGCTTCAACTCCTTTCTTTGCCACTTGTTCTGTTCTAGTCTTCTACCTGATCTTCCATCTTCAGTGACATGGCTTGGACATCATTTACTGGCTCCTGGAAAACTACACTTTGTCTTACCTAGCCGTACTATGTCCTTCCATTGCAAGTCGGAAGGGATATCATAATCCATCATTTCTTTGATTAGGATCTCCAAGTCAATGCAAGAGGCATATGTCATGATTGGTAGTCCAAATTTCACTTCTTTGAACTGATTCAAAATCTCAAAATATGTAATCAAATGTTCAACCAAAGTTTCTCCTGTTAGGTTTTCCTCCAAGTTTTCAAACTTGGAGTGATCCATTTTTCACTGAGTGAGGCGAGCGTTATATTCTTCCCGATCATATAATTTTCCTTTGATTTATCAGACTTCCAAACCAATTTAGTGCCTTGCTAAGTCCTAAAACCTCGATTTGACACAATTTTTTTTTAATGGTGATAACACACTGCATATATTTTCAGTCAATAATTTATAGTGTAAAATTGTTCATTGATAATAGCTAGGGTTTTACTGTTATTTCACTAGGAAGCAATTTTAAAATCTTAAAATTAGTCACATAGAGTTGCATGTGAAAATTGACATGGGATCAGAGATTGGGATTTGAAGAGAAGGGGATCATCTTGAGACACATTGTTGGCTACAACATTGGATGAGTGTTGTTCTTGTTCCGGGAAAGTCAAAATGGTGAACACATTAAAGCTTCAGGATAGGTTGAAAGGGGAAACCAACTTCTAGTATTGGAAGGAAAGGGTTTTTCTTTTTTTGGAAGAAAATGATCTCAAGAAGTATGCTGAGAGTGTGGTTGTATTTCCTACTGATCCACATGAATTGGAAACTCACAAGAATAAATAAGTGAATTCCAAGTGGGTGTTTGCTACACATCAAAATGTCACACTTGAGTGCCGCAAGTGTCAGAAAGTGACGTATACACATTGTTAAGTGTCACATGCATTGTCTCAAGTGTCATATGCACCTTACCAAGTGTCACATTCAATTTTCTAAGTGTCACAACCCGTTGACACCGTATAAACATTTTTCACAATCCCCAAGTCATGTTGAAAGAAGAAGTCCTATCATTTGACAGTCAAAACACACATTTTTCTTGGAAATTTCGACCATTTTTGGGAATTTTAGAAGGTTGGTGCTTCCCTACTCATGTTGAGGGGGTGCCAATGCTCCCCCTACCTTTATTAGGGGGCTCCAATGGTTATCTGTCTCTCACTATGGGGGGGGGGGTGCTAATGTTGTTAGTGGAAAATATGGGATCTTTCACCTTTTCCTAAGGGCCAGATCCTTAAGGTATGAGGTTAATTTGGTCGAATCCTATGCTATGGATCTATATTAGGATCTAATCGCAACTTAAGGAGCCATATCCTCAACCATATTCCTCATTTTCTCATGGTGGTTGAGCCTTTGAAGCCTGTATATTGAAGGGGGAAGGAAATTGCTGTAGTATCATCATTCTGATCTTAAGAGATTCGTGCAAGGGGCTAGAAAAATATATCTTGGAGAATTTTTTGCATCATCAAGCATGATTTTTAAGTGCCTTCTTTTGGATTTCCAATTAATATAAACTTGGCATATTCCCTTCATGTTCATGTGTTCTACATTTGCTTTTCTATTGTCGTTTCAATCTTCGTAGATATATCTGTTTTGTCTAATAATATAGAGTAGGAGGAAGAGTTCCTTTTCTAGTATTTGCATGGGTTCATTTGTGTTAATTATTTTGGAGATCAATCCCAAGGATTGGAGTAGCGAGGATGAACATCCCAACAATGTATGCCAGATTATTCTTCTCTCTTGCTTGATTGATTGAGTTAGATCTATAGGGAAAGTAGTAACCACTTGTTTATTTTTGTCTTTGGACCAAATATAGGGGTATTGGTCCAAACGGGAGCTTAGCCTATCCGTAGGGTAATATTTCTCATAACAAAAAAATGGCAACTCCA
>JASDQU010373643.1:0-15153 GCA_032191745.1 Picea mariana
AAGTGTCTAAATATCCTAACAACAATCATAGGAAAAGTGCCCCAAATTTTGACATTTGTAGCATCTGATCTTTGAAACATCTTTCTTCCTAAATGGAACTCTTACGGAGTTAGCTTATTTATTGTTCTTCCTAAAGGAGCTTATTTTGTTCTTTTGAACTGTAAGAGCTTCCTCTTCATCAACAATTAATCTCTTGTGTTGGTCTGCAAGTCTAGATTCTTCGTTTGTGCAATCTGCCCATAACTTATCAAACTTGGGTAACTTGCTTCTTGCACACACTCCTTGTACAAAAGGAATCCAAAATGTTGGAAACCCATTTAGGGTTGTGGTTAAAAGATCTTTATCACTAATGACATCTCCAATAGCTGCAAGTTGATCTCTAATTTGAGAAACTCTCATAAGATAGGATGAGATAGATTCTAAGTTTTCCATCTTCATATTATGAAGTTGATTTCTTAAGGCACGATTCTAGCTAATGTATTTTATTTCATATAACCTGTTGAGTGCTTCATACATTTGCCTTTTTGTCTATAGTTCGGATATATGAGGGATAAAGTGATCCTTTACTGAATCTGACACGATTCTCTTTGCTTTATTTTCATTCTTCTTGTGCTTAGTCTTTTTCTCTTCTTCCTCTGGTTCTGGTATACCCACTATAACATGTTCTAGGAGATCATTCGCGTCTAGAATCATCTGCAACCTATGCTTCCAAGATCTGAAGTTTCCATATCCTTCCAACCTTTCTTCTACCCTCGTACTGGTAGCCATTCTTTCTTGTTGTAGAAATCCTAGCCCTCCAGGCTATAGAAATAATAGAAAAATAAAATTTCTTGGATCTGAAAACTAAACTCATCAAAAGATGTGTTAGACTGAGGCGAGTATGCTGATATAGTCAGTTTCTGAAAATTTCAATTTCTGACCCTTGAAACTGGACCTACGAAATTCTGGACTGCAACTTCTGGTTTTCTGGTACTTCTAGTTTTCTGGTAATTCTGGTTTCTTGGTACTTATGGCTTTCTGGTAATTCTGGTACTAGTGAAAAATAAGGTTTCACTTTCCAAGAGTTCTATCCACTGAAAAGGTGCGTTGAAGGTGTCAATGAGTTCCTTAGGCTAGAGCTCACTTTTCTAGATGATCTTTGGGCTAAAATTCCTCTTCAATAAAAAAACCTAATTTTCTTGTACGACAATAGTGACGTTTTTATTTTTCCTATGAAAGATGCTCTCTTCAGCTTAGCTCTGATACCATGTTAATTTTTAAGCTATTATTAGGTTTATTTTCAATTTACTAGATAGTCATATCATAGATAGGATCACTCAGAGAAACACAATCACAAGAGTACACAAGAATTTATATTGGGGAACCCTCAAGGGGAAGAAAACCCAACAAAACTTCTTTAATATAGATTCAATAACCAAGTACCATAGCCAATTCAATGCCAAGAAAATAAACCAAACACTAGAGAATATACTCTCCCAAGCAATGCGCCTCTCTCTCTTCCTTCTTCTAGCAACTGGTAACTACAGCTTCCTTCAATACTTGCGCACTAGATGAGTGAGCTAAGTGAGTGAACAAATGAGTGGTTAGATTCCTTTATTTATACAAACTGACAAGAGCTGAAAGGAGGTGTCTCTTCACTAGCAAGGCCAACTTGTCTTTCTGGGTGGTTAGAACCACTTTAATTTTCCTGAGGGCTGACTTCTTAATTTTCATATTACAATTAGGGTTTGACCAATCTGCAAAAGGGGATTTGGTCAATTACAGTGCCCGATATGATCAATCCACAAAAGGGGATTTGGTCAATTACAGTGCCCGACATGATCAATCCACAAAAGGGGATTGATCAATAATAAATAGAATACTCTTTGCAGTTACAATATTTCAACATGGACTGCCCGCAGGGGTGTAGACCGATTGGCAAGTGCCGTGTAAATGGAAGGAACTATGTAAAATGAGGTCTCAAGGTCGATTCTCACCTCGATTTACCCGGAGGGCGTGCTTGCGGGCGGTGCATTTCTCCCTAGAGTTTATAAGGCAGCCGGCAGGATTCGACCCCGTGTCACGCGAGTACGATACTGCCGTTGTTACCGATTCCCCTAGTTACAAAAAAAAAAAAAAAATTCAACATGGACTTCTTGCGCTATGAAACTTTGTTGATGTGTAATGACTAAGTAATGGGTTCTCTCACGCAATTGAATTAATGTTGATACTAGATGAATTGATTGATTATTTCATCTACGCCTTAATTTAATTGATAAATACATGCACCATGATACATATAGCTAGGTGTGGATGGACATGTGTGTAGTTACTTTGGCACCATAAAAAATTTAATGAATATTTACCTTGCGCCATTGATTATGTTGTGATTTAATATTTGGATTTATTGCGCATTGGAATAATGATGGATGTACAATGTTTTAGCTTTGATTACTCGCACGCATTTCATTAATGGTGATGCATGATTAGTTTAGTAATAAAATTTACTTGTGCACCTTAATTTAAGTGGTCGTCGTGTGATTTCTTCATCATTATTCCTTTGCACCTTGAATTTAAATGTTAACTAATATGGCATCATGAATTGATTAGATATATGACTTGTTTAGTGACTATATTTCTCTTGTGCATTTATTTAAGTTGACATGTGATTTTTCTAGAATTGTTTACTCTCGTGCGCAGTGAATATTTAATTGTTGATGTATGATTGATAAAGATATCGATTACCCTTACATCATGATTTATTCATGAATAGGATTGATGGATTGATCTAGTTGATGATTGTTGGCACAGGGGAAGACCCAGGGTTCAAAGCTACAATAGTGCACCAACAAAACCCCAACTACCGACCCTTTCAAAAAAACCTATGAAGCAGATGAAGTCTCACTCGAGGTAAAGGCAGGGGTGGTTGCGGGACTCAGGTGTCTGCAACCTTAGCTGGGACATAGATCTGTGATTATAATACTGAATAGAGCACTTAGCACCGTCAGTTCATTATTATTTAACCAATGTCTACTTCGCAAATAAAACAGAGCATCGCAACATTCACCCTGATTTAATGTATTTAAGCACTTAGCATAAATAATTGGATCAGATCTAGCACATTCAAGCACTAAGCACATTCACCTATATCATATCTAACATCTAGATTCATCATAAGAAAAAAGCATAAACAAATCTATATATCTATCTATATCAAGCACTTAGCAAATAACACATAAATGCATCAGAACATTGCACAAAGAAGAATAACACAGTATTTACATGGTTCACCCCGACCCTGGGGCTACGTCCACCAACTATTCTTCTTTATTATATCCAACCAGTCATCTACATGCACAGAGCCACAAAACCCTTACTCCACATAGGAAAAGAGATCTGTGCAACTCATTAGATCCTCCTTCCTTGCATTACAACACAAATCCCTTCATAATCTCTTACAATGACTTGCACTTAGCTCTGCAAGTCTCACATAGTATGCACGAAGTCTTATAATTCTTGATCACACAAATCCAACTATTAGCACTTAGCCAACTTGCACAACTACTTCTTACATTTCCTAGAATTCTATTTATACATACAAAATAGTCCTAAACATGGGTAAACCCATGGACCGACATCCCATACCCATTACATATTCCCAAATCCCAAAAAGGACCCAAAAAGGGGTCGAGATCCCGTGATCTCTGCTTCATCTTGCGCTTCATCTTCGACAAGCTGTAAAAGTCCCAAAATAGGTCAACTTGACCAAGGATCTCCCAAAACTTGGTCAAGGGTCAACAGGCCCCCAAAACTCACATGTGACTCATCCCAACTCACTCGGGTATGACTAGCTCTGCCTCGAACACGTCAAACTTGGATCGAGCTGCTTCGACTTGCTATTGTGCTATGGCCTCCTGTTCAGCGAAATCTTGTATGACTGCATCATTGATAGGTCCCTCTAGACGTTGTTCAGTTGTAGTGACAGCCTGCTCTAGCTCTGCTCCTTGGCCTTCTATCTCTATAAAAAATTGATAGGTCTTGTCTTGTATGGGTTGGAGCTTCTCAGTTACCTCCATAAATCTACTCTGGATAGTATGGATTTTTTGTTGTGCAGTGCATTTATCTTGGGAGAGCTTCATTCTTTCCATAGATGATAGGGACTTCAACTACACCTGTATCTTTTCAGCTCGATACTTCACCTCTTGGAGCTATGACTCCAGTGCCTTCAGTTCTGGGTTCTCTGTTAGTTCTTCATAGGTATGGACACTACAATAAGTGAGTTGCTTACACTTCAGGGTAAGAGCCTTTATCCTTTCAACTGCACTCCTGGCGATTGCTTCTCTTTGGTCTCTTACATCTTGTGGGGTCTCAGGTACAGTGCGTAGCTCCAGATCTGCTATACATTGTTGTAGCTACTAGATGGCTTCTGCGAGTTGATTCACCTGTTGTGTAACTCGATATTTTGCCTTGATTTTGAATACTTTCACAGAGAAAAGTTCTCTATTGACCGCCTCTTTTACTTCAAGTTTCTCTACGAGCAACTATTCCTTTTCTTGTTGTAGCTGCGCTTTTTCTTCATCAAACTTTTCTTGGAGAACAAGATTTTCCTGTTCGGAAGCACTGCGTTTCTCTATGAGTACTCCTTGTACTTGTGTCAAAACCTGGGTGGATTGTGTTGTTTCTTCATGTGCTCGTCGAAGGCGAGCTTCGATTGTATCGGCTAGGCAGTGGAGTTGAGCTGGCTCATCTCCCAATTCTGGTTCTTCGAGCGCAGTGGAGACTGCGCAGATGAACTGTAGGGCCTTTTGTACCCCTCAGATTTCAGTCTCAATTGGATCATACATCTCCTCTTGCTTTGCATCTTGTTTATCTTCTATTTCCAATGAAGCATCTTGGAGGGATGCTATGAGAAAATTGAAGTCATTAGAAGTGAGAACAGTCTGCATCTTGGTCATGGTGGCCTTTAGTTTCTTCCGTGAGGAATCTTTCAAAGGTGAACCTTTCCTCTTTTTCAGTGGATCAACCTTGTCTCCTTTATTCTGTTCAACTTCTTTATCATTCAACTCTTCGCCATCACCTCCTTTCTCTGGTGATATGGAAGCAATATTCACAGATGAGTTGTCTAATTCTTGGACCTCTTCGGTCTTCTTTGTTCTGCTAGGTCTGGGTGTATCCTGTGCAGTTTCTGGGCTGTCGATGTTAGATATCTCTGTAGGGTATTCTGGAATAAGGAGGTCTACTAACCAGTCCTTTGTGATCTCCTCCAAGTCCTCCTCCATCAGCTTGTAGTAGGACTAAAGCTATTGCTTTTGTTCATCGACGCGCATTGTGATGTAAATAATATGTCGATCTGTGTTGAACTTCATCAAAGGATAGAACCGATGTAGAGTGTTTGGAGCCATGTGAGGCTCGGACTGTATGGTTATCTTCAACTGATTATAGTAGGTATGAAACATAGAATTTGACTGCCACTGTTTATTCATGTCGCTTGAGTACCACAATGTCCTAAACTCCGCAGCCTATGGTTCAAAAGGATCGATGTCCTGGAAGGTCGTACCTTCTGGCATCTCCCAGGAAATAAAATCTATAAGGATCAAGAGCTAGGTGAAATGAAATTCATATCCTTGATCTTGTGCTTCTCTACAGTCATGTTCCAACTGGTTCACCGGGTACTTCGCCCAGTTCATCTGAAGGCCTTTCGTGCACTTCCTTACGAGGTCGACTACAAAACCAGTGACTTGGGTAGGGCATTTCTTTCATACTAACTTCCCTCCAATCAACTGATAGGAAAGGTGCACTATGCCACTTTGGATAGAAGCTACCTTGTAGCCTCACATGCCCTTCTCAACATCGTCGTAAGTGTCCTTGATACTTTGTGCTAGAGTGTGGTCCATGGCTTTTCCTGGGTAAAACTCTTGTGGGTCGAGTCCTTGCATACTCAAGCCCGTGATCCAATTGATCGACATTGAATAAACTATTATATGGTGGTTTAGCCACAAATAAACTCCATGGTAACAAGACAACAGTAGCTTGACACATGCATTCACCTCTTTGTGTCGTCCGAAGTGAGGAATCTTCATGACGTTCAGCAGGGTGGACTGCATGAGGTTCATATTCCATGACTAGGGGATTATCTTCGAATTCTTCCCCTTAGTTCTGGTCAAGTACTTATGCGGGGCAAGCATGTTATAGACTTTGCGATCTCCAAGGTTGAATTCACTAAACTTTAATGCTACAATCTTATCTTGGTATGCTCGAACTGCACGCATCCCCTTCAGGAGGTACACCGTCACCAAGGTGTATTCGAAATCCCTGGGCACACTGTCTTGATTTACTGCACCACTCGGAAGTGGAATATAGGCAGGTAATATACTCGAGATCAATTTGGCATTCACTAGATCATCCCTGTGCTTAGTTATCTTTTCATCTGATGGTCGGGATGGTCCGGCTCTGTGAGCAATGGACGGAGAGGCAGAAATTCCTCTCGTCGACAATGCTTGTACTCCTATAGACATCGACATGACTCTTTCAGTCATGAGGTCAATTAGAAATTATTCAACAACTTTCTTGGCAGCGCTCAATTCATCCGACATACACACTCAGGGTTAACAATCTCAGGTTTGGGAGGTAACTTAGACACAGTAATGGGACAGAGAGAAAGAGCATGATGATCACTGTGAAAAATCAACTTAGTCTGCAGGCTCAAATTCTTGAGATGGAAAAAGTTTTTTTGGTGCATGGCATGACAGGATAAATAGGTAACTCGGCAATGAGTATGAAACCTTGATTAACTTCATTCTGTCCATTATGGAAAGATCCCAACGGTCGGATGGTGAGTTGTTTGTCCATAAATGTCTTTCTACCCATTCAGAGCATTGGTTTAATAGTTATAATTTCCCCAACAACTATATTTCTTTGTCATGGTCAAGTGCCATGTGTCGTTGTTCTGATATCCCAGCGAAGCTCCAATTTTGCAAATTTTCCTGCGAGGTTTCCTCTGGAACAGGGATGATTTTAAGGATGGAAATTTATTTTAAAATGTAGAAACCTTGGTGAATCATACTAATCCTTCATATGCCAACTATAAATGTTTGACGATATTTTTGAAAAATATTAAAATTTCCAAGGATTTTATACAGTTTTTTTAAACTTTTGGTGATTTTTAAGGTAAAATAATTGTATCCTATAGAATTTGGGCGAATAATTTTTAAAATAGCGAATCTCATTTTTGGAAAAACCATGGAAAATTAGCACATGAGAGAAATTTAGCCCCTAAAATCATCCCTACTCTAGAACCTTCTACAACTTGTTGATCTCATCTCTCTTATTGCTTAGCTTTCTAGGCTTCTTCCCAGTGAGTGGAAAAAGGCATACCTAGCTTGTTGATCCATTCTGATTCTTATATTCTTTTGGCATAGGTACTTCGTGCTATTGAGATTCTTTCCTATGATTTCAGGGTGATCTTTCTTCTTTATCTAGAATAGGTACTTCAATCTTCTGTGGGTATTCTATTGTTATTGCAACTTCGACATCCAAGTCTCTAGTGTTAAATAGATTTGATTTGTTCTTATTTTCTTCAATCAAGTGTGCGATCCTTCTAGTCATAAATTCTTTTAACTCTTGCTTCTTCTACTCTAAAACTTCTTCTTCTTCTTGCATTTTGGCCTGGTCTCTTTCAATCCAAGGTTTTCCTAGTGGCATGATAAATGGGGCACTGTTCTCAATAAATCTAATAATCTCAAAATCTTCCTCTGTCGAAGTTCCATTGGCATTCATAGGTATTTGAGTGAGCTTTCCACATAGGTTTATCATCTTTCCTTTGAATAGTCCTATTCCTCCTAAGGAAGGAATCACAGTAGGCCTCCCTATAGCTTCCCAGGTTCTCTCTGTCATGATATTCACCTATGTTTCCTCATCTAGAACACAATCAATGTCGAAGTCTCCTATTCTTGCTTCAAGGCATTCTTTTTCTTTGAAAATATCTGATAATATGACATCTTGGTGGTCATTCAGGGTTTCTTTCATCTCTAGCAATACTTTCTCTGATTCTTTCTGGGATTCTGTCATAATCTTAGATTCTGGATCTACCTTAGGGTTTTCTTGTCTCATGTTCATTTCTTCAAGCTTAGTAATCATTCTAGGGAAATACAATACTTCATGGTCCATAGCTTTGCAACAAAGACAATTGGGTCTTCTCCCAGGGCATTCCTTAGAAAGATGTCACGGTCTTCTGCAACTGTAATAGAGGGTTAA
Source organism: Picea mariana (assembly GCA_032191745.1). Taxonomy (NCBI): domain Eukaryota; kingdom Viridiplantae; phylum Streptophyta; class Pinopsida; order Pinales; family Pinaceae; genus Picea; species Picea mariana. The sequence continues at coordinate 8,233 of JASDQU010373643.1, forward strand.
TCCTCTCTTTCTTTTAAATGATCCCTAGACTTTATTGTACTGCGCGTTAGGATCATGGTAGTTAACATGAAAACATTTCTTTCTAGGATCCTGCATACACTTATTAGTCCAAACATTGTTTCTATGCATAGGTATAATATATTTTTCACTTTTTTCATCAGATCTACTCACATCAAATCTTCTTTCATCTATTAATACCCTAGTTTTCAAGCCAGGATAGAATCTATCAAACATACCTAGATCCATATTGTTGAAACAAAAACTTCTACTTATCTTACTTCTATAGAGCACAAAGCTTTTAGATCTAGAACTTTTCATTATTCTTACCTTTATCAGAGCAAAAAGCTTTCAGATCTTACCTCTTTTAATCAAAAAGTCTCACTTTTTCCTTTCTCAGAGCACAAAGATTTCAGATCTTACCTCTTTTCTTCATATCAAACTTCTTTTCCTTAGCACAGAGCTTGTCAAACGAAGTAGAGTATTGCGCACTAGAGAAACAAATCTACGCACATAGCTTTCACAATTTCAGGTCGGATCTTTGCATAGATATTCTTCTTCCTCAGTTCCTAGAAATCACAGTTTTAGGTCCCGACAACGGAACCATTTGTTGGCACAGGGGAAGACCCAGGGTTCAATGCTACAACAGCACACCAACAAAACCCTAACTATCGGCCCTTTTGGAAATATCTACGAAGAAGATGAAGTCTCACTCGAGGTAGAGGCAGGGGTGGTTGCAAGACTCAAGTGTTTGCAACCTTAGCTGGGACACAGATCTGTGATTATAATACTAAATAGAGAAGTTAGCACCGTCAGTTAGTTATTATTTAACCATTGTCTACTTCACAGATAAAACAGAGCATCCCAGCATTCACCCTGATCTAATGTATTTAAGCATTTAGCATAAAGAATTGGATCAGATCTGGCACATTCAAGCACTAAGCACATTCACCTATATCAGATCTAACATCCAAATTCATCATAAGCACAAAGCATAAATAGATCTATCTATCTATCTATATCAAGCACTTAGAAAATAAAACATAAATGCATCAGAACATCGCACAAAGCAGAATAACACATTATTTATGTGGTTCACCCTCACCCTAGGGCTACACCCACCAACTCTTCTTCTTTATTAGATTCAATCAGTCATCTACATGCACAGAGCCACAAAACCCTTACTCCACATAGAACAAGAGATCTGTGCAACTCACTAGATCCTCCTTCCTCGTTTACCAACACAAATCCCTTCATAGTCTCTTACAATGACTTGCACTTAGCTCTGCAAGTCTCACACAGTATGCACGAAGCCTTACAATTCTTGATCACACAAATCCAACTCTTAGCACTTAGCCAACTTGCACAACTACTTCTTACATTGCCTAGCCTTTTATTTATACATACAAAATAGGCCTAAACATGGGTAAACCCATGGGCCAACATCCCATACCCATTACATATTCCCAAATCCAAAAAAGGACCCAAAATGGGGCCGAGATCCCACGATATCTGCTTCCTCTTGCGCTCTGTCTTCGACAGGCTGTCGAAGTCCCAAAATAGGTCAACTTGACCAAGGATATCCCAAAACTTGGTCAAGGGCCAACAATGATTGGACTTGTTTGTTAGTGGGATGTAGACACCTCCTTGTTCCTCAGAATAGTCGCTATCCCTGAGACCTTAAATGGTTAAAATCAATTGGAACTTGGGCTTGAGCATTGCTTATGTGTCCTGAAGGTCCTAACCTTGCAAGGTAGGTCGGGCGGGTAGTCATTTTATATTCATTATCTAATTGTAATTTGTTGTAAATTGTTCAAGATGATTATGATGTGTTGATCTGCTATGTTATTTATGTCTATGTGTCGCTATCTCGCGTTGACGTGTTGAATGAGTCATTAGTGATTTCCACGATGAGTAGCTGGTATTTCTTTTGCGTATGATGTTTTTTATTAGGCATTGTTGTGATCATGTGTTGATGTTAATTTCTTAATGAAAAAAAAATTACTTTTGTACTTCACTTTTTCTTAGGCGTAAATGAGGGTCGTTACAAATATGAGCACGGGGAGACTTGCCAAGAGAATGAGGCACTTCAGTTTCGATTGATGGTTATGTCATGCCCTCATTATCTTGCTTTGTCTTTTGGAATTAATAATACCATCAACACTAAGACTCTCCCACAAGATACATTTCATGCAAATTGTATATGTGATTCTCATCAGGTATGCTACTCATATTTGAATCCCCTCCAATGGTTCTATGATATTCATTGTAAATATTCTAATAAAATTGAAGCATGGTTGGAGGAATAATTTTTGGGAAAGTTTTACATTAATAATAACGATGTCATATTTCACATGTTGGATAGAGGTTTACTTGATTAAATTCTTCCTATTTTTTGTCTCTTACTACTCCAATTTATGCTATTGACTTTTGACGAACATGTGATTGCAGGTTTGGAGTTACATGAATGGTTGCACTGACCTTATGTTTTCACGTAGCTTATTTTCATTCAATGCAGTGTAGGATAGGAGTAGGGTAGAATAAATTAATTTGTTTTCTTTGCATAGTTATTTGTAGGCTTGGTTTTTTGTTTTCAATAAATCCAGCTGAGAAGAAAAGAGTAGAATTATTTATTTTATCGGTGAGAATACCTATTGCTCTTTTCTAAAATGTTACCCAATAGATGAAGCCCCATAATTGATCTTTATTTTAATAAACTATAGTTGTTGGATTGTTTTCTTTTTAATATATTACTTAGTCTAGTTTGATCTTTTTTTTTAATTTATAGTTAGATTTTCTTTGTCCTTTATGATTATTAATAAAGAATATTTTGTTGGCAAAATGGAAAGAGAATTCCACCCCATAAAATCTGATTTGAATTGTGCAGAAACTAAAGGGGAAGAGGGAGGGATAAGTATTTGCATGATGATGTTTCGGATAAAAGGAAGCATTTGATTTGACACACTCTCTAAGCTTTCGTTCTGTGTATCTGGAACCATTTTTTGGTCATAGTTAATACATTGACATCTATGATTTTCATGGAATGACACTTTTATGGACAAGTTGTCATTTTACAAAATAATAAAAAGGAATATTTGAAAATAAGAAACATTGCAGTTTTTTTATTATTTTAATAACAATAAGTACTTAAGGATTTCCAATTTAATGTCTATTACCTAATTGAAGCCTAGTTGGAGAGGATTTCCAATTTAATGTCTATTACCTAATTGAAGCCTAGTTGGAGAGACATTTCCAGGTTGTATTTCCTTTGAATATTGATTATGTTGTCATGTACACAATAAACAAAGTTTGAGTGTTAGAATTATTTCTATATTTTATTAAGATTACTCCAATCTCTCTTTTAATGTCTTTAAATGCTCATGTACTTGCAGGTTTGGAGGATTTTAGTAGGTTGCACTGCCATTTGAAGTTTTTTTATAGTGTTTTCATCCAACATAGTTTAGCACGAACTTGTAATGAAACTTAGCATTCTTTCTAGATATTTACTTAGAATTAATTTCAGTTCTAGTTCTTCATTTATGCTTGTAGACTAATTTTATTCAAATGATTAAGTTATTTAAGGATCATTTTCCTTATCAGATAGGAAGCCTGCTTAATTAGAGTTTTTTTTGTATATAAGTAGTTTTAGAGATGGATTGTTATAACTAGCAGCAAAATGCATTCTTACTTACAAACTGAAAACATGTTTGTACAACTCAGGGAAGTGTTACTCTTAAACTTTTTTGCTTAGATCTTTTTGAGAAAAAAATTATGTTATCAATCTTTGGGAAGAAACATGTTATTCACCAACTCATTAGTTGATTAGAGATCCAATATTATTCCTATTGATCAAAGATGATTCCAGACCTAGTCTTTAATACAACTTTGTTAGAAAGTGTCTTTCCATCCTTTGAAATCATTGATTTGGGGTCACTTCTATTACATTTTTGCATTAATTTGGTTGTATACATTTCATAGTATTGTTCCCTTACCTCATCACATAGGAATGTTGAAATCACTTCAATTATTGGAATTAATGATAATATTTAATGACAAAGAGGCAATGAATACCTTGGTGAAATATATTAATGCAATTTTTGAAATTGAAGGTCATACGTTTTAAAAATATTATTTTACCAAGACCTTATCCATAGAAGTAAGTTTAAAGGGTGCGAATTCTTGTGAAATGTAACCCATGAATTTATTGATTTTTTTTTTTTTAGCATTTCAAGAATTCAAAACACTGGCACCAAAAAAAGTTTAAGTTTATTCATAACCTAGAAGGAAAAGCCTATATGGGTAAGTTGGAATAAGGAGTTTTATTTGATATCAGTTTATGTGATCTCTCTTACTCATGATCTTGATGGTTTTGATTTCCATATTATGTACTTTATCATGGGACTCCTTCTTGTTGGGCATTAGTTAGTATAGAAAGTGTATCGAGTGAAGCTCCAGCGCTTGGTTTAGTTCTTAGTGTTGTATTGTAAATGCTTTTGTATGTATAATTCATACTCTATGATGGTGTGTATATATTTATTCATATTGTTTGGTTGGTTTCATAATACATAATCAATTAATTTATCAACCCGGAGTCTTGTATGATCTTGTGAGGCTCTTAGTGCAATATACATGAAAAATGGAGTTTTCCACTACCATGAAATTTGATCTAGAGAAAGTAAATGGAAACTATTGCAATCATAAACTCAATTTGAAGCATGAAAACTATGTAAGTAACAATATTATTGATCCCTAACCCAGATAGTGGCACCTCATATAGTCAAATTACTAAGAACTAAGATCGTAATATCACTACCTAGATCTGTTCACCAAGTGAGACCAAGAATAGAGTGACTCCATAGAATACCAATATTACAAACTAAAATAGCATTCCAAAACTTTTCACACTACAATTAAAAGGTAATTCCAAACTCTATTCTAATATTCAAACATAAATCTACAATAAAAAAACCAATATCATTCTCAACCTCTACTCAATTAGTCGCACTTATATGTTATAGTTTGTGGAAACCATATCCATAACTCAACATTTTATCTCCATATCAAGTACTTAGTTGGGAACATAGTGATCCTATAAAACCTTAACCATGTAGCATCCTAATTCTGTAACATAATGATTCTCTAGCATAATCTACAAGTCACTAGAATGAGACAGAGAGTTGTAATAGTACACAATAAACTGGGGGTAAATATAACTAGAGAACTAAGCTATATCAAAAATAAGACCAACAAATAACATGTTGGTAATAAACACTAATATACAAGAAAAATACAACACAATTCCTTACCTCGATTGGGCCCCCTCAAGGCTTGACCTGTGCTTGGTCTTCACACAGTCACAAAAGAAGAATTATACAAAAACTCCACACATCAAATCCCAGTCATCTATCAAGTTTCAAAAGTAATATTACAAAGAAAATGTCTTCAACAAAAACATGATGGTGTCTAGCTATAGTCCTCCTTGAGGCAATCAAACATATATGCATAAGAAGGGGGCATTCCTGCTCCATAAATGGAGCAACATGCCCCTCAAAATCCGTTATCAATTAAAACAAATACAAACTAAAAAAATGCTAACAACCCTCGGATTATCTTTTGTGCCATAATTGGTTCCAACAATTATCTAATTTATTCATTGGTGTAACCCTCGGCCAATTGAAGCATCAAATCCATCCTACACCAACTGAAGCAAGTTGTGGTTGCGGGTTCCTCCAAGTATCTCCACGGTTAAGAATTTATGTGGGATCGAATCTTGAACAAGTTGATATAACTGCTGAAAACTCCATAAGATCCAAGTGAGCATGCCTATTATCGAACCTTTGGTCATAGTGGAGCATTCATGTGATGAGATCCAAACCCTTGGTTTTAATATATCTTCTTAAAATACCATTGAACCACCTGCTTTCCCATTCAATGGTTGATCCTTTGTAAAGCATGAATGGGATTTGAATTATGATGACCTAGAAGTAATGAACGATCTCATAAAGGTTCGAGTTAGCAATGTTCTTGTAATCAATACATATCTATGCAATAATTCAAATAATCTAAAACACACGTTTAATTATAACTATAAAAAGAAGAAAAGAGAATAAAATGGAAAATATATGTGCCTTGAGAAAAATCAGAATTAGGTGAGGGAATGAGTCTTAAACACTATAGAAGAGGCAAAGATGGATATATATTATAGGTAAAAAAAGGAGAAGTTTTGTGTCAAAATGGTGGTCCATCATCTCCCCCCAACTGTTATGGTTGCATATCCCTATGCAACCCCAACTATTCCTCTTATGAAACTCTTGCATATAATGCTCCCCAGTCAAAAGTTGGGTGTCCATAATCCCCTTGATTGTAATAGCCCAAAGTTTTTTCCAATTGTAGCTAGTGTGTCCTTTCCTCTTCTTCATTCCAGATTATAGGTGCCATGTAGAACCAACTCGGGAACCAAATGATGGGGAAATGGAACTATAACCCGATCCACCTTGTACCATACCTCAACAAAGGAATTGGTGTAGAATGTTTCCATATTAAGGGAAAAACCAAATATGGATACCCCATGGGATTCATATTTCTCAAGTAGTTGAGAAGAGTCTCCCATATGTCATGAGAAACTAGAAGTGTCTATTGAATGTGCCCTCGATACATCAAGATATTCTGCTATGGAATATCTCTGATGATTTCGAATGGTGACCGTGTCTCCTGGATCTCATCTCAATCTTTTTAAATCATCCTTCATCACATGAGGTAGAGGATACTCATATCTAACTTTCATGCTTGCATATGCCTCAATCCTTGCATGGAAATCCATATCATTATTCCATTTAACTAGGACAAGTATATGAGATATGAATGCACGTAAATGGACATCCCCAGCATAAGGGTTGGGATTCCAGTAGGAATTATCCTATAGTA
>JASDQU010373643.1:16610-28257 GCA_032191745.1 Picea mariana
AGTTGTCAACAAGTGTTTGGAAACATATCTGAGGTGTTTTGCCTCTGAAAAGAAAAATTAGTGGGTTCAATGGTTACCCCTAGCTGAATGGTGGTACAACACTTCCTACCATACAGCTACATGCATGACTCCTTTTGAAACGGTATATGGACAGAAGCCACCTTCAGTTCTCTCATACTTACCAGGTACCTCGAAGGTCCGGGCGATTGACCAAACACTTACAGTTCAAGAAGATATTCTCCGTACCCTCAAAGAGAACTTGGTCATGGCACAGAATTGCATGAAGCAACAAGCAGATCAAGGTCACTCTGAACGTCAATTTGCAGAAGGGGATCAGGTGTTTCTATGACTGCAACCATACAAGCAAACTTCCCTCAAGGCCGAGTATTGTCAGAAGCTAGCGCCCAAATTTTATGGTCCTTATACAGTTCTCAAGCGTGTGGGACAAGTCGCCTATCAGTTAGCTCTGCCCAGTCATTCGAAGCTGCATCCTATTTTTCATGTTCATGCTTAAAGAAGGTGATTGGAACTAGGTACCAAATTCAAACCAACCTTCCCAAGTTAGCTAAAGAAGGATCCATTTGGCTACAGCCAAAAGCAGTTTTGGACCAGCGTGAGCGTCGCCTGCATCAAAGAACCATCAAGGAAGTGCTAGTCCAGTGGAAAGATACAACTCCAGCAGATGCCACTTGGGAACCAGCTACCATTCTGCAACAGTTTCCACATCTCAAGCCTTGAGGACAAGGTTGTTTTTAAGGGGGCGGACATGTTATGGTCCTAACCTGCACATAGGTAGAGAAATATATTCAGATGTAATAAAGGTCAATATTAATAAGGCCTTTCAATAAAATAGAATAAGGCGGATGTAAGAAGACCTAATAGAAGCTTCTGCTTATAGAAGGATCTTCCTCTATATGCTTCTCTTGATAGACATATTTAGTATAAATAAGGGTCAAGGGTATGAAAACCCTAGCTTGGAGATTATTGTAATAGAGCGCTGCTCGACTGGAGGTTTCCCCCTTGAATAGGCCCGTGAACATTGCTTTCTGAATCAAAGTGTTATTTATGTTGTTGTTCTTATATCATTTATGTTTTATTGTGGAGATTATGCTGGTTATATTACTGTTATTCTGCCATTTCTAACATTTTATTTATGTTTTGCATACTTTTTATATCTGGTATATTACAACACCTCCTTGTTCCTCAGAATATTCGTCAGCCCTGAGACCTTAAATGTTTAAAATCAATTGGAACCTGGGCTTGAGCATTGCTTATGTGTCTTGGAGGTCCTAACCTTGCAGGGTAGGTCGGGCGGGTAGTCATTTTATATTCATTATCTAATTGTACTTTATTGTAAATTGTTCAAGATGATTATGATGTGTTGATCTGCTATGTTATTTATGTCTATGTGTCGCTATCCCGCGTTGACATGTTGAATGCGTCATTAGTGATTTCCATGATGAGTAGATGGTACTTATTTTACGTATGATGTTTTTTATTAGGCATTGTTGTGATCATGTGTTGATGTTAATTTCTTAATGAAAAAAAAATTACTTTTGTGCTTCGCTTTTTCTTAGGCATAAATGGGGGTCGTTACAAATATGAGCCCGGGGAGACTTGCCAAGAGAATGAGGCACTTCAGTTTCGATTGATGGTTATGTCATGCCCTCATTATCTTGCCTTGTCTTCTGGAATTAGTAATACCATCAACACTAAGACGCTCCCACAAGATACATTTCATGCAAATTTTATATGTGATTCTCATCAGGTATGCTACTCATATTTGAATCCCCTCCAATGGTTCTATGATATTCATTGTAAATATTATAATAGAATTGAAGCATGGTTGGAGGAATAATTTTTGGGAAAGTTTTACATGAATAATAACGATGTCATATTTCACATGTTGGATAGAGGTTTACTCGATTAAATTCTTCCTATTTTTGGTCTCTTACTACTCCAATTTATGCTATTGACTTTTGACGAACATGTGATTGCAGGTTTGGAGTTACATGAATGGTTGCACTGACCTTATGTTTTCACGTAGCTTATTTTCATTCAATGCAGTGTAGGATAGGAGTAGTTTAGAATAAATTAGTTTTTTTTCTTTCCATAGTTATTTGTAGGCTTGGTTTTTTGTTTTCAATAAATCCAACTGAGAAGAAAAGAGTAGAATTATTTATTTTATCAATGAGAATACCTATTGCTCTTTTCTAAGATGTTACCCAATGGATGAAGCCCCCATAATTGATCTTTATTTTAATAAACTATAGTTGTTGGATTGTTTTCTTTTTAATATATTACTTAGTATAGTTTGATTTTTTTTTTAATTTATAGTTAGATTTTCTTTGTCCTTTATGATTATTAATAAAGAATATTTTGTTGGCAAAATGGAAAGAGAATTTCACCCCATAAAATCTGATTTGAATTGTGTAGGAACTAAAGGGGGAGAGGGAGGGATAAGTATTTGCATGATGATGTTTCTGATAAAAGGAAGCATTTGATTTGACACACTCTCTAAGCTTTCGTTCTGTGTATCTGGAACCATTTTTTGGTCATAGTCGATACATTGACATCTATGATTTTCATGGAATGACCCTTCTATGGACAAATTGTCATTTTACAAAATAATAAAAAGAAATATTTGAAAATGAAGAAACATTGCAGTTTTTTTTATTATTTTAATAACAATAAGTACTAAAGGATTTCCAATTTAATGTCTATTACCTAATTGAAGCCTAGTTTAGTTGGAGAGACATTTGTATTTCCTTTGAATATTGATTATGTTGTCATGCACACAATGAACAAAGTTTGAGTGTTAGAATTATTTCTATATTTTACTAAGATTACTCCAATATCTTTTAATGTCTTTAAATGCTCATGTACTTGAAGGTTTGGAGGATTTTAGTAGGTTGCACTGCCATTTGAAGTTTTCTTATAGTGTTTTCATCCAACATAGTTTAGCACGGACTTAGAGTAATGAAACTTAGCAGAGTTTTCTTTTTAGATATTTACTTAGGATCAATTTAAGTTCTAGTTTTTCATTTATGCTTGTAGATTAATTTTATTCTAATTATTAAGTCATTTAAGGATCATTTTCCTTATCAGACAGGAAGCTTGCTTGATTAGAGTTTTTTTGTGTATATAAGTAGTTTTAGAGATGGATTGTTATAACTAGCAGCAAAATGCATTCCTACTTACAGATTGAAAACATGTTTGTACAACTCAGGGAGTAACAACTCAGGGAAGTGTTACTCTTAAACTTGTTTGCTTAGATCTCTTTGAGAAAATTTTTATGTTATCAATCTTTGGGAAGAAACATATTATTCACCAACTCATTAGTTGATTAGAGATCCAATACTATTCCTATTGATCAAAGATGATTCCAGACTGGGTCTTTAATACAACTTTGTTAGAAAGTGTCTTTCCATCCTTTGAAATCGTTGATTTGGGGTCACTTCTATTACATTTTTCTATTAATTTGGTTATGTCCATTTCATAGTATTGTTCCCTTGCCTCATCACATGCCTCATCACATAGGAATGTTGAAATCACTTCAATTATTGGAATTAATGATAATATTTAATGACAAAGAGGCAATGAATATCTTGGTGAAATATATTAATGTAATTTTTGAAATTGAAGGTCATACGCTTTCAAAATATTATTTTACCAAGACTTTATCTAAGGAAGTAAGTTTAAAGGGTGCGAATTCTTGTGAAATGTAACCCATGAATTTATTGATTTTTTTTTTTTAGCATTTCAAGAATTCAAAATACTGGCACCAAAAAAAGTTTAAGTTTATTCATAACCTAGAAGGAAATGCTTATATGGGTAAGTTGGAATAAGGAGTTTTATTTGATATCAGTTTATGTGATCTCTCTTACTCATGATCTTGATGGTTTTGATTTCCATATTATGTACTTTATCCTGGGACACCTTCTTGTTGGGCATTAGTTAGTATAGAAAGTGTATCGAGTGAAGCTCTAGCCCTTGGTTTAGTTCGTGGTGTTGTATTGTAAATGATTTTGTACGCATAATTCATACTCTATGATGGTGTGTATATATTTATTCATATTGTTTGGTTGGTTTCATAATACACAATCATTTAATTTATCAACTCGGAGTCTTGTATGATCTTGTGAGGCTCTTAGTGCAATATACATGAAAAATGGAGTTTTCCACTACCATGAAATCTGATATAGAGAAAGTAAATGGAAACTATTGCAATCATAAACTCAAATTGAAGCATGAAAACTATGTAATTAACAATATTCTTGATCCCTAACCCGGTTAGTGGCACCTCATATAGTCAAATCACTGAAAACTAAGATCGTAATATCACTACCTAGATCTGTTCACCAAGTGAGACCAAAAATAGAGTGACTCCATAGAATACTAATATTATAAACTAAAATAGCATTCCAAAGCAAATATAATATAATACAGCTTGAGTGGGCCTAATGGTTAAGAACATGTGTTTCCTCTTCAGAGGTCACAGGTTCAAATCCAGAGGGGGGTAGGGTATGTATACCTTCGTAGACTTTACCAGTGAAATCATTGGGCAGAGGGGGGTCCCTTGTCCCACAAACAAGGGGTCTCGTACACCAATTTAGTGTGTTGGCTTGGCCGTGACCTTAAAAATAAATTATTATTATTATTATTAATATACTTTTCACACTACATTTAAAAGGTAATTCCAAACTCTATTCTAATATTCAAACATAAATCTACTATAAAAGAACCAATATCATTCTCAACCTCTACTCAATTAGTGGCACTTATATGTTATAGTTTGTGGAAACCATATCCATAACTCAACATTTTATCTCCATACCAAGTACTTAATTGGGAACATAGTGATCCTATAAAACCTTAACCATGCAGCATCCTAGTTCTGTAACATAATGATTCTCTAGCATAATCTACAGGTCACTAGGATGAGACAGAGAGTTGTAATAGCACACAATAAACCGGAGGTAAATATAACTAGAGAACTAAGCTATATCAGAAATAAGACCAATAAATAACATGTTGGAAATAAACACTAATATACAAGAAAAATACAGCACAATTCCTTACCTCGAGTGGGCCCCCTCAAGGCTCGACCTGTGCTTGGTCTTCACACAGTCACAAAAGAAGAATTATACGAAAACTCCACACATCAAATCCCAGTGATCTATTAAGTTTCAAAAGTAAGATTACAAAGAAAATGTCTTCAACAAAAACATGATGTTGTCTAGCTATCGTCCTCCTTGAGGCGATCAAACATATATGCATAAGAAGGGGGCATTCCTGCTCCATAAATGGAGTGACAGGCCCCTCAAAATCCGTTATCAATTAAAACAAATACAAACTAAAAAACTGCTAACAACCCTCGGATTAGCTTTTGTGGCATAATTGGTTCCAACAATTTATCTAATTTCTTCATCAGTGTAACCCTCGGCCAATTGAAGCATCAAATCCATCCTACACCAACTGAAGCAAGTTGTGGTTGCGGGTTCCTCCAAGCATCTCCACGGTTAAGAATTTATGTGGGATCGAATCTTGAACAAGTTGATATAACTGCTGAAAACTCCATAAGATCCATGTGAGCATGCCTATTATCGAACCTTTGGTCATAGTGGAGCATTCATGTGATGAGATCCAAACCCTTGGTTTTAATATATCTTCTTAAAATACCATTGAACCACCTGCTTTCCCATTCAATGGTTGATCCCTTGTAAAGCATGAATGGGATTTGAATTATGATGACCTAGAAGTAATGAACAATCTCATAAAGGTTCGAGTTAGCAATGTTCTTGTAATCAATACATAAGTGGACACATATACATATCTATGCAATAATTCAAATAATCTAAAACACACTTTTAATTATAACTATAAAAAGAAGAAAAGAGAATAAAATGGAAAATAACTGTACCTTGAGAAAAATCAGAGTTAGGTGAGGGAATGAGTCTTAAACACTATAGAAGAGGCAAAAATGGATATATATTATAGGTAAAAAAGGAGGAGTTTTGTGTCAAAATATGTCAAAATGGTGGTCCATCATCTCCCCCCAACTGTTATGGTTGCATATCCCTATGCAACCCCAACTATTCCTCTTATGAAACTCTTGCATATAATGCTCCCCAGTCAAAAGTTGGGTGTCCATAATCCCCTTGATTGTAATAGACCAAAGTTTTTTTCAATTGTAGCTAGTGTGTCCTTTCCTCTTCTTCATTCCAGATTATAGGTGCCATGTAGAACCAACTCGGGAACCAAATGATGGGGAAATGGAACTGTAACCCGATCCACCTTGTACCATACCTCAACAAAGGAATTGGTGTAGAATGTTTCCATATTAAGGGAAAAAACAAAATATGGATACCCCATGGGATTCATATTTCTCAAGTAGTTGAGAAGAGTCTCCCATATGTCATGAGAAACTAGAAGTGTCTCTACTGAATGTGCCCTCGATACTTCAAGATATTCTGATATGGAATATCTCTGATGATTTCGAATGGTGAAAGTGTCTCATGGATCTCATCTCAACCTTTGTAAATCATCCTTCATGACATGAGGTAGAGGATACTCATATCTAACTTTCATGCTTGCATATGCCTCAATCCTTGCATGGAAATCCATATCATTATTCCATTTAACTAGGACAAGTATATGAGATATGAATGCACGTAAATGGACATCCCCAGCATAAGGGTTGGGATTCCAGTGGGAATTATCCTATAGTAGAAAATTGTGAAGGTAAAGTTCACACATTAAATTATGATCCTTTGTACCAATAGAGAAGAACAGGTCCATGAAATCTTGTGGTTGATTCACTTCATAACGTTGTCCTACTTCTAGTTTCCTTAACCTGAATGCATTCCATCAGTCATGCAAGAGTATGGGATAATCCCTGGGAGGGATTCTACTAAGGATTGCCTCAAAGGCTGGTTCACATGCCTGTTGCACTAACCCCTAAGTATGTTCCAATTGGTCTTTATACTTTTTAATTTTGGTCTCCCACTTCTTCTCTTGCATGAGATACATAGAAACATATTTTTTCTTCAGCTTCTCAATGACCTAGCGGTGGGTTTCCATGTTAATGATCCCCAGATAAAAAATCTTGTCCTTATTTCTCCATTGTGGAAGATTCGGTTTCAATTGAATAAATGCATACGTGTTGGTAATGATGTCATCAAGAAACACATTAATGAGTTGTTGTGCCTCATTTATATGTACCTCAACACAATTATCATCCCTAGGCTCTGAAACATCTTCTTGATCCCAACAAGATTTCCATATTACCAAGTCTATGTTTGTTATGTTGTAGCTTATTCCTGAGTTTTTGGTTTTTTTCTTATCAATCTCTTATTTTGTTTAAGTAATTTCTAGTATCTAGGGATGAAAAACCTAAAAGGTTTTGGAACCAAGTGGGATTTGTTGGCTCATAATTTGTCACCTACTATAAAGCTTACAAAGAATTGTGAACCCTATATATTATTGAAAATATTAATATTTTTAATAGTTGGGGTCCCCTAGGAGAAAACACATTGAAGTTATTATTTCCAAACATAACATGTCCCTTAGCATAGTGGCATACCATAAATTTTAGTTGAGACATCATTTCAGTTATGGTGCTTCAAAGCAATGGTATAATGATTCAATGAATAATGCAAGCAATACTATCAAGACGTGTCAAGGTGAAGTTTTGTTTTTTACAAACTCTCTCTCTCTATATGTGTGTGTGTGTGTGTGTGTGTGTGTGTGTGTGTGTGTGTGTGTGTGTGAGAGAGAGAGAGAGAGAGAGAGAGAGAGAGTTTTTGGCATCTATTGAAATCATTGTTTAATGCATATGATGTGGTCATACTTTACACAAAAGTCATGGTTATATGGTTCTGACCCATTGGACTTGGTATATGCACACTACATATGGATATAATAGTGCATAGGGTTAAGATGATATGATTTGTGATAACATATAATTGGTGAATGGTATAAGTTTAAAGGTTAATGTGATATGAAATTGATGCGCATACGTTGATTTTGAAATATGCATATGTTATTGTGGATGGTTGGAATATCAACGTGATAGGATATTAGTTGGCCATGCATTGAATGCAAAGGACATGGAATTAATTACCACAAGCCCACGCTTTACCACCTCTTCCTAGTTAGGGTAATTGTCATTTCATTTGTTTTGGTTTGTGGAGGAAGAACTACAACTCAGCTTTGGAAATCCTCCTCCTATTCATTGTTGCAACCGTCTCAACCTCCTTTGTTGGTATAAAAACACTCTTGGACAAGGTATGTACTTGTCAGTCTATGAAACATATTTTGTAGAATTTTTTAGAGCTAATGAAATAGTAGTGGCTTTGAATTGACTAGTGTTGAGTGTGGAAGTGTTTCTTTTCCCTGAATTTTTCTCTTGAAGAATGAAATTTTTTAATGTTGTTTGAGGGTTTTACTTGCAAAAGAAAAGAAGTTTTTTTTGTTACCCTATGTTGTATGCATTACATTACTCCTTTGAATTCATACTACCATTTTTCGTTTTCCTCAAGATTTGTGTGAAAAGAAAGAGTTATTTAGAAAGTTGTATGGGTAAAACAATTTTTTGTTGTGGTGAATATTTCATGACTCTTGACCAAGGTTTGATTTTGAATGTGTATACAATATGTTCACTGTTGAATATATTTGTGGGACCAACATCAATATTACTCGTTATTTACATGAATCTTGTTGAGTTTGGACATAGGTTTGAACCTGAGCTTATAAGTGTTTATTTATTACCAAGAAGAATATGAATATACCATTGGTAGTCTACTTGGTTACATGGGTTTGAAATTTGGTCACATAAATGAAATGGTTTAAGTTGCATGTAGTTACGATGGAAACTATGCACATAATAATAATAATAATAATAATAATAATAATAATCTATTTTTAAGGTCATGACCACGCCAGACACCAAACTAGTGTATGAGACCCCCTTTTTTGTGGGACAAGGGACCCCCTCCACCAAACGATTTGACTGGTAAATATACAGAGGTATACATGCCTTACCCCCTTCTGGATTTGAACTTGTGACCTCTTAGGAGGAAACACATGTTCTTAACCATGTCCATTTTCATTTTGAAATGGAAAGATATGATTTGAGCTCATAGTTTATAGAAAAGTTATGGTTTGAATTTCATTTTGGAATCATTATAAAACTATGCACATCGCGTGCTAAGCCTTACTCATGTTCTTTGTTAAGGTTGTGCGCCCTTAAATTCTCCAGGTGGCTACAAGTTTACAACACTAACCCATTATTCGTTTTGGCTACCCGAATACCATTTGTCCCTCAAGTTCGAACCATTGTCAACAACGATTAATTTGTTTAAATTATATATGGTTTAACTCGAGTTCATTATCCATTTAACTTGTAGCTTTGTTTTGTTCCAGATCTTGGGTAACTTGACAGAGTAGTATTCATTTGGTTCTTGGAAAACAAATTACCTTAAGCTCAACACTTACTATGTTTATTATTCCAAGATTGAGGCCGCACCCATTTGTTCTCCTTACAATTATAATACTAAGTTTGATTCTGACTTGCATACCAGCCTTTGCAATAGTCCCAAATAGTCATGATTATGAGAGATGGTTTCACCTAAAAAGAAGTAATATTGGTCAAAATCATTTTCAGTTGGCCATTCAAGAGGTTTTCAATGTTAAAGTATGACACATGGTTGTTAAGTATAAAGAGAAAATACATATTTGGAAAAGAATATAAAGGCACGATATGCAAATGAAAAGTTTATTTTATTACATAAACTGGGCATTATCCCCACATTATTTATCATTTTCCAAGCATTATTCCCATTTTTTCCCAATCATATTTCATTTTAATTCCATGTCATTCTCCCCATGTTTATGTAATTTAAAATGATTGATTAAGTGAAACCTTTAGAGAGGGCCTATTAAAGAATTTTTTGTGATGGAAGACCTATATATGGCATTGGTTTTATTTGCTGGTCTTGGGATGATATATGTGAAATTTGATATATTTTGATTTGGTTGTTGTAAACTTAGATTATTATGCATATTGAAAAGGTAGTTTTGACAAAAGGAATAATCTAAGCACACATGAAATGTTTTGGGAAATTGTTTATGAATATTTTGAAATGAAATATACATAGATTGTTAGCTCTACAATGGAAAATTATATAATTTTATGGACAAAAATGATTCATTGTTTATAGATAATTAACATGAAATTTTCATGCATTCATGTAATTTCATATCATTTTTCGCTAATTAAAACCCCCTTTATCATTGTTTCTTTATCATATGTTTATCCATTTTTCACTCATTTCCCTTGTTCAAAGAAATAATAGACTATTCATATGAAGAAAATTTTGCAAAGAGGTGTACGGTTCATATTTTTCAAAGCAAAATAACGAGGAAGATTCCTGTCAAAATGTGTTTTTTCTTCCCTGATTAAATTTATTCCTACTCATTGTTCCCTTGCATGCTTGAATTAATTTGTCATTTTCAGAGCCATAGCTAAATCATTTCAAGAAAAAATGTATTAGATGTTTACGATACGGTGTCTTGTATTTCACTAATTGGAATGATGATTCATATAGATGACATTTTTCAATCGAGGAAGTAGCAGGAGTGGAAACAAAGATAACTAGGGCAGAAGAGAAAGAGTGCCCAATATGTTTTGGAAACTGGGAAGAAACAAGAAAATGATATTTTCTATACATTTTGATGTTGATTCTAAAGAATTTAACCAGATGGTACAAACTGGCTATCTAAAACTTGTTGGACATCATACATTTCCACAACCTAAAGCTCCTCCTAATCCTCCCCTATAGCCACATCCTAGTATTGTTGATTTCCTTGAACCTCTTATGCAACCAGCCAATGATAGTTGGGATGGGATAATAATCCCATACATCCTCCTTATGGAATAGCTCGTTGTACTGTTAACCCTTTTCCTCCACCTCCTCCTCTACAATAAATTCCTCGTGTTGCATATGATGCCTTCATGGCCCAGTCAGTTCAAGTTCCTAGAAATTACAAAGTGATTCCCATTGAACCCCAAATTGACAAAGGAAAACAACCTTCCAACTCACCAAGCTCAAAGACATATCAATCCTCTTCTGTACACTCAAAACAGCCTTAAGCAGAAGCAGACAATAATGAGAGAGATTATTTTCAATGATATGCCTCCTGAGATAGAGAAATTGGAAGAAAAAAATTCTTATGATAAAACCTTGCTTAAACACAGGGATGATCTCTCATAAGGA
This sequence comes from Picea mariana, assembly GCA_032191745.1. Taxonomy (NCBI): domain Eukaryota; kingdom Viridiplantae; phylum Streptophyta; class Pinopsida; order Pinales; family Pinaceae; genus Picea; species Picea mariana. The sequence goes on from JASDQU010373643.1 coordinate 27,890, forward strand.
AGTAGGCAAAGAGAGGCATCGTCTAAAAATAAGTATTGTTTCTGATTTATTTTAATTTATATGATGGCATTTCCACTTTGACACTTGATGCATATTTTGGATGGAAAAAAAACACATGATATTATTTTTTAAACTTTTAATATCATGCCATTTTGTTATTTTTTGTGAGGTGCACGTGTTTGTTGATGTGGTATGTTTATATGGGTTAATTTTTTATACATTGCATGATGTTGATATATTCTTAGTGTTTAATCAAATTTGGAGTTACAAGGGAAATGTTGGAAATAAAAGAACAAAGACTTAGTGGGACCCCACCTATTATTTAATATTTATTACACTTATTATAAATAAAAGTCATCCTCTCCTAG
>JASDQU010373643.1:31683-54192 GCA_032191745.1 Picea mariana
TGACTTGCATACCAGCCTTTGCAATAGTCCCAAATAGTCATGATTATGAGAGATGGTTTCACCTAAAAAGAAGTAATATTGGTCAAAATCATTTTCAGTTGGCCATTCAAGAGGTTTTCAATGTTAAAGTATGACACATGGTTGTTAAGTATAAAGAGAAAATACATATTTGGAAAAGAATATAAAGGCACGATATGCAAATGAAAAGTTTATTTTATTACATAAACTGGGCATTATCCCCACATTATTTATCATTTTCCAAGCATTATTCCCATTTTTTCCCAATCATATTTCATTTTAATTCCATGTCATTCTCCCCATGTTTATGTAATTTAAAATGATTGATTAAGTGAAACCTTTAGAGAGGGCCTATTAAAGAATTTTTTGTGATGGAAGACCTATATATGGCATTGGTTTTATTTGCTGGTCTTGGGATGATATATGTGAAATTTGATATATTTTGATTTGGTTGTTGTAAACTTAGATTATTATGCATATTGAAAAGGTAGTTTTGACAAAAGGAATAATCTAAGCACACATGAAATGTTTTGGGAAATTGTTTATGAATATTTTGAAATGAAATATACATAGATTGTTAGCTCTACAATGGAAAATTATATAATTTTATGGACAAAAATGATTCATTGTTTATAGATAATTAACATGAAATTTTCATGCATTCATGTAATTTCATATCATTTTTCGCTAATTAAAACCCCCTTTATCATTGTTTCTTTATCATATGTTTATCCATTTTTCACTCATTTCCCTTGTTCAAAGAAATAATAGACTATTCATATGAAGAAAATTTTGCAAAGAGGTGTACGGTTCATATTTTTCAAAGCAAAATAACGAGGAAGATTCCTGTCAAAATGTGTTTTTTCTTCCCTGATTAAATTTATTCCTACTCATTGTTCCCTTGCATGCTTGAATTAATTTGTCATTTTCAGAGCCATAGCTAAATCATTTCAAGAAAAAATGTATTAGATGTTTACGATACGGTGTCTTGTATTTCACTAATTGGAATGATGATTCATATAGATGACATTTTTCAATCGAGGAAGTAGCAGGAGTGGAAACAAAGATAACTAGGGCAGAAGAGAAAGAGTGCCCAATATGTTTTGGAAACTGGGAAGAAACAAGAAAATGATATTTTCTATACATTTTGATGTTGATTCTAAAGAATTTAACCAGATGGTACAAACTGGCTATCTAAAACTTGTTGGACATCATACATTTCCACAACCTAAAGCTCCTCCTAATCCTCCCCTATAGCCACATCCTAGTATTGTTGATTTCCTTGAACCTCTTATGCAACCAGCCAATGATAGTTGGGATGGGATAATAATCCCATACATCCTCCTTATGGAATAGCTCGTTGTACTGTTAACCCTTTTCCTCCACCTCCTCCTCTACAATAAATTCCTCGTGTTGCATATGATGCCTTCATGGCCCAGTCAGTTCAAGTTCCTAGAAATTACAAAGTGATTCCCATTGAACCCCAAATTGACAAAGGAAAACAACCTTCCAACTCACCAAGCTCAAAGACATATCAATCCTCTTCTGTACACTCAAAACAGCCTTAAGCAGAAGCAGACAATAATGAGAGAGATTATTTTCAATGATATGCCTCCTGAGATAGAGAAATTGGAAGAAAAAAATTCTTATGATAAAACCTTGCTTAAACACAGGGATGATCTCTCATAAGGAAGTAGGCAAAGAGAGGCATCGTCTAAAAATAAGTATTGTTTCTGATTTATTTTAATTTATATGATGGCATTTCCACTTTGACACTTGATGCATATTTTGGATGGAAAAAAAACACATGATATTATTTTTTAAACTTTTAATATCATGCCATTTTGTTATTTTTTGTGAGGTGCACGTGTTTGTTGATGTGGTATGTTTATATGGGTTAATTTTTTATACATTGCATGATGTTGATATATTCTTAGTGTTTAATCAAATTTGGAGTTACAAGGGAAATGTTGGAAATAAAAGAACAAAGACTTAGTGGGACCCCACCTATTATTTAATATTTATTACACTTATTATAAATAAAAGTCATCCTCTCCTAGTTTAAGTTATTTAAATTTATAAAATTGAAGATATAAAAGAAGGAGAGCAAGACAAAAGAAAAACATGAAAAAATAGAGAATTAATACTTCTAATAAGATTTTCTCTTGCCTCAAGTGAGAATATTATCTATTCATTTATTCCATTTTGAGTTTCTTTATAGCTAAGTTATCTTGTTGATAGCAATGTTATTCTCAAGATGGAAAAGAAAGGAATAGGAAGCATTGATTGTTGACATGCTCCAAGGTCATTCATTATTCTTGAAAGTCTGTTTGGTTTTAGTTGGAAGTTCTGGATTTATTTTAGTTCTTATTAATGCTAGTTTTGCATAGAAAAGACAATGATGCACTTGTAGCTAGTATTGATCTAGTTCAATTTGTAGCTCTAGTCTTCATCTTTTTGACATTGGTTGTCTTAGTATGAGTCAAATAACATCTTAGAATTATAAGTGTAATTCTGATCCAAATGCTTGTAGGGTTTTGAAAGGATAAACTTAGTTGTAACTTGGATTGACATTAATAAAGTTATTTGTTGATTTATTCTCATTTATGAGACTTTTTGTATGTTGATTTTAAAATTTATGATATCTTGCATTTGCTTATTCAGATATTTTATAAATTCTTTTTGCAAGCACATTTTTTATTTTTAGTTTATTTCACATAAAAGATCAAAATTTGAATACTTTTAAAATAGCATCAGATCCAAGAATCTATTTCTTGAGGTCTAATTGAGATTTTTGATAGATTATAAGTCTAGGGTTATAATAAGGTCTATCTCACCTAGCCTAATGAGATTCGAAAATGTTTGAGTGAGGATTTTGTCATTCCTCTCATCAACATTTATTTGGTGACCATACTAGGGAGTTATTTTTACTCTCTAGTTATTTCATTGTTTCTATTTATTTTTCTAGTTTAATGAATTTGCCTACCTCATAACAACCAAACATAAGGTTTATTCTTCCTGATCAAAGTATCACTTCAGGTCTTTTTTATTTTGTTTTAGAAACTGCCTTCCCATGTGAAAAACTTGAATGTTCTTGGGAGGTTATCACTCATGATACTGAAATCCAAGAACAAAGAGAACCCATTCAAAGGAAGGCTCAAAATCAACCTCCTCATTAGAAGCTTGTCTTATGACCACCCAATCTCGTTAATCAATATGAACAAAAGGTAAACCCTATGAATTTGATCCTTTCTTTGAGATAGGAAAAAGAAAAGCAGTTCTAGAAAGCCTTCACCCAAGGCTTCGAAGATCCCTATCTCAGTTTGAGACCAAGGTAACAAATTTCTCCCAAGCAATCTACAATGACTTCTTCCAGTGGTTCTAGTAGTACTAGAAAATCTACTTCATCACAAGTTTCTTATTCTCCCTTGATCGGAAGCATGTATAGTCATTTTAATCATGTCTAATCAACCAAGAATCCTAAAAAAGTGATCAAACAATACAGTTTATTCCAATTTGAAGAGGATGAAAATGCTACTATGTGGCATGTGTCCTCTCTTTTAGATCTAACTCAAACTTCCACTCCTCTTCTGAACTTTAAAGATCATTTGCATAAATTATTTGGCAATGGAACCATTTCAATTCATGAACATGTAGTTTATTTTTCAAATGCATGTCATAATATTGGATAAAATGACAATGATACATGCATGAGACTATTTGTTAATTATTTGGAAGGAAAGGCTACTGTCAATTTATTTGAATTACCACCTAAGGTCTTTTTGACTTGGGATGAATTATCCTATTGGTTTAAATCAACATATGGACAACTTCAAAGTCCAGTGGATTTGTTGAAAGATTACAATAATCTTGTTTACAACAAAGATGAGACAATTGATTCTTTTAACTTACGTTTCACTAAATTAAACAATCAAAATTCCAGAAATCATTCGACCACACTGTTGACAATTAAAATCGCAACGAAGTTTTTTCCCTCAAAGTGTTGTTAAAGCCTATTATTATAAAGCTAAATGATACTAGTAGGTGGGACCCTCTTGTATATTGGAGATAAGGTATGGTTCTTATTTGATGTTATGCTACTGTTCGACACTGCTTACATGGTTGATGACATATTGTGTTTATTGGATGATGGATCAGGCGTATTATACATGTTTCTTTTGTTGCTCCAGGCTCAAGTTTTATGTTACAACGACCTATGTTATTCATGGTTAGCATTGTTGTCTATTATTGGATCTATTACTTGTGAAACCCGTAGCAGATATATGTTAGCGACAACAAATAATGGAAAACTAAAAGGAGGTTAAGCAATGTGAACAAAAATGAAAAGAAAAACAAAATATTCTATACTAACATGCTACACTATATGCATTAAAAGGATCGTGGTAAATCCTAGCTAACATATGATAGCCATGCGATTTAATGAAGTTATATAGAATCATGGTTGACATGCATTATTGTATAGTTGGAAATGGTAATATGTGATGTGGGTGGCGCTCTTGGAAATTAAGGGTTGTTGGTTTCGATGCATGGTGCAAATTGGATAGTTTGTTGGATTTGTGGTTGGCGCATACTAATAAATTGAATGAACTTGAGTGTGGAGGTGACAGGCATTTACTGCACGTCACCCCTACTCCTTCCACTGGTCATCACCCTAGTCGGGCTATTGTTCAACTGGGTTTTTGTTGTGGTTAGGCTCCGACTTTCAAGAAGAATGGAATTGCTCGGCCAACTCGCATTTTAAGGTGTGTTGATTACAGGTATGTCTTTTTTTTCCATTCATGAGTCTGCTCTGGTTATGAAATGGATATTGGCTCGGATGTATTGGGTTGTTCTTTCCTTGAGTATGGAAACTGTGTGAAACTGTGTTTTTTTTTGGAATGGGGCGTTGATGGTTTTCTCTACAATAATTTCTTGAAGTCGCAGTGTTATTGTTCGTCTTGAGTGTTAGCAGCCATAAATGCTCTTGTCATCCTTGTTGGTTTAGTTGGATGGTTTTGTTTGGTCTTAGTGGTTGGTTGTCTTCACGCTTTCATATTATCATACCTAGTCTTTGGCTTTTATGGGGTTTAATGGGTTGGAAGTGCTTTGTGTCACTGTGCATTGTCACTTGGGCATTGGGTTGTTTTTCTACTAATGGTCGCACAATGGGTTATATTGTTTCTTCTCGGCCCTATTTTCACCTCAACGTTGTAGTTGGTTAGCTGGAGAAGCCACGAGGGTTATACCCTATGTGTGCTAAGTACCATTACAAGTCCAAAATGGAGACTTGCTCCTCTGTTCATAGCCTCTCCTATCATGGGTTTTTTCACCCTATCCATGAAGTGAATGTGTGCACCATTGGTCTCAGAGGTTTTCACCATTGAGAGGAGTCGATTTTATCCCTCCTTGTGTTGGTCCACAGAGAAAACCCTTGACTCCTCAAGTTCGAGGGTTGATTAAGAAGCCCGTTGTGGCATGTCGGGTTTACTATTGGTTGTTATGGATAGGTGTGTATTGTCTACAAAATTTATTACTGGCTCGCCTCGTTGATTGCACGACAATGGTGTTGGTTTTGGTATCTATTTACTTCATTGTTATTATAATTGGATGGATAAGCTTAGCATAGTTATTGGATAAGTCAAATATACAATCGATGTCCTTATGTTTAACGAATTAATGACCCAGCACTGTTTTTTTTATTGAGTAAGTCACAACGTCGCTTCAAGTTAATGTGTGAGTATGTGTGGCCTTCCTACAACATGTTGGGTCGTGTTGTTGATTATTATGACTGAGTGTTTAATTGCCATGGGAGTATTGCAATCGGTGTGTTTTTGGTATATCCATCCACTGTGTATGCTATGGATATTATTGGTTGCGCCCTCAGAGATAGTCATGGAGTTTTAAACATGGTTCTATTACAGTTTGATTATTTGTGTTATGAGATCGGGTATAGTGTTGTTGCCACATTACATTGGATGAATAGCCCATCTTCTTGAATATTTAGAGTCAGAGGAAATTGGACCTGTACAGTCACAAAATTACACTTGCGTTTTGTCGAATGGTTGTGTATTACATAGCATAGCGTGAGTTGAAGTGGTGGTCATTTTTTGGGTGTTTCAATGGAAAGACAGGATATTTGCAGTTTAAATGTGGATTTTTGGGTTGAATATCCATTGTGTATGTTAAATGAATGTCATGCATTTTAACAGTGATAGACACGGATGTTGTGACAGTATTTCAATCTTATTGTTAAATGATTAAAAGACAAAATCAAGTGTGGCGTTTGAGTTTTATTTGATGATTCAAGTAAATCATGAGCATTGGTTGATTTTGATGTTGAACAGAGTGGAAATAAGTAACTGTTTATGCGTTTGGGAATTGTTTAAAAAATTAAATGGATAAATGATAGGAACATAGCTCCCCTACAGACTGTTGTGGAATGCATGTTGTTTTGTTCGATGACTGTGTTAAATATTTGATTATGGATAGTGAACAAGTTAATGCACATAGTTTTTTTACTTATGCACAACAGTTGTTTTTGTTTTGGGATCACAGTGGTTATTTGGTTGATGTATTTCCTCTATCAGAATGGTTTTATGGATTACTTAATTAATTTTACGAACAATACCATATCTCTTTCCCCCGCCATTGTTTTTCTTTCCACTAAATACAACCCCATCGCCTTCCCACATTCATTTTTCACTCCATGTTCTAAAATTGATTACAGTCAAGAAGAATTTTGTATTGAAGCAGTTGAAAGTCACAGTTCTTGGTTAGATCACAATGATTTGTCTTGGTTTGCATTACAGTTGATTGTTTGTTGTCTTTTAGCAGTAACCATGTTCTTTCCCCCCTCATCTTATCATGTTTCACTCAATACAAACCCCTCGCATATCCCAGGATCCTTTGTTCACCCCCTGCTCATTGACAAACAGTTTAAAAATTTGTATGGATTGGATTACATGAGTCTGATACGTTGTTGAGACAAAATTTATTTCATATTTTAAAAGACGTATCATGTATGGTTATTTCAAAGATTATTTTCTAATCAATCACGCATACAAGGATGAGATATTCAAATAAATGGTTGAAAACAGAGGCCTACTATGCCTCTGTCAAAGAGAAGGCTGCTACTGCCCCTTCTGCATCTTCAGAAAATTCTGGTAAATCCGTGTCCTCCCACTTGCATTGGAAGGATGATTGCTCTCATATGATCAGCAAGATGAGGCTTAAATATTACACATAGCCTAAGGCGGGTTCAGAAGTACTAAAAGATGATAGCATCAACAAGGGAAAGATTTCCTCACAAACCAAAAAATATGGATTTTAATTTATTTTTTTTATTTGTGGATGACAGTTGACTTCAGATTTTCGTATGGCATGTTTTTGGATATGTTGGTAATATATTTTGGAAATAATTGCAAACACTATTGAGATAAATTGTCAAATGTTAATATGATGATGGGAGTCACAAGGAGGTGTGTTTTTACTTAATTGATTAGTATGTTATGATTGTTAAGAACTAAAGGGGAGTCACAAGGGGTCCCACCTACTAGTTATTATTTAATTATAACCCTTATTATGATTATTACTTTTCCCCCTAACTAAAAGTTGGTTGAGTCTTTTAATTAACTTAACCAATAAGTTGGTTCAACTACTTCAACCAATTCTAATTTGTTTAAAGGCAAAAGGAAAGGGAGGAACAGAAGGATGATAGAAGGAGAAGCATACTAAGGTTTTTTCTTTGAGTTTATGCTGAGATAGTTCAGTTTTCATTCATTCCTTAATTTATCACAACCCTAATTATTTTTATGATAGCAGGGTCTTATTGTAGACATCAAAATTCAGGGCTGAATTACATCATTCAGACACTTGTTTTTCATAGGTGTTGATCTATCTTTGATAGTCTATGTAGACTTGTCTGATTGTGAATTAGTTTTCATGACTGACAAAGGATATTGTGCAAAGTCGAGTGGGCAGCAATCTGTGGCAAGTTGATCCAGCTTTTAGAGTTCAGTTTTTTATTTTCTGTCGAAGGTCCTTTTGTATGTTCCATCGGGGATGTCCAAGTTTGACTTTGGTCCAATTTCTAAAATCCCAACCAAGAAGTTAAGGGAATACAATAATGTCACCTATAAGGATGGTGAGACTATCAAGTCTTTCAACTTGTGTTTCACCAAGTTATATAATCAAATCCTTGAACTCATTCGACCTCAGAACCAAGATTCTTTCATGCATTAATACAATCCAATTCCTTCCCCCTACCATCATAAGCTTGAGGAAAAATCCATTGATAATATCGCTTCGGATCTGCATACTTTCTCAGAATATGAAGAACAACTTGAAAGAACTGGTCTTCCCCGGGGGGAATCGGTTAGACAAATAGACATGTTCGCCCTCTTACAGCTAGTACAAGACATGAACAATAGTATGATAGTGTATGAGTAGAAGGGAACTGTCTCCCCCCTCACCCCTGGAGCTTCATCCTCTTCTGCACCACCCTTTAGAAATCCGGTTGAAAATAATTTTCAGCCTAAAGCTATCCTGCCTCGAAGTTGGTGTAAATTCTGCAAGGAACACCACGAGGAAACCACATGTGAGGTAAAGAAGAGTGTCAGGGATAAGATCTATGGTAAAAGACTAGAAGCTACCATCAATGTCCTAGATTTTGCAAAGCCAAAAGATGTCATGGTCATCAATACTAGGACCAAATCCTATTCTCCCAAGGGAAAATTTGATCCTCCCCGCAGTTCTTCTAGCCTGAGCTCATCCTCAACCGTTGCTACTCTCCAGGTTCCTAAAGTTTCTGAGAGTCAAGGAATCACTCCCCCTCTCCCCTCTTCCAAATACAATATCTTGAATCAGTTGGCCAATATCAAAGCAGATGCAACCCTTCTAGACATGGTTGTCGTCCCTGAACAACAGATGCATCTGAAACAATTCATGGAAGGAAAAGCTTCCATTGTAGCCAATCTTTCCAAAGAGGTAAATGAAGAGGATTCTTCTGTAAATAATGTAGGTGTGCATAACTTTAGATACCCTGTAAAAAATCCCCCTTTTTATATTTTTGTAAATATTATGGATAAGATATCCCATTGTTGCCTCATTGATGGAAGTTCGGGCCCAAGTGTGATGTCGAAGATTATTATGGAAGAGATAGGATTGTATTGTACAAATGAAAATGCCAGAAGCATGCTCTCTTACAATAGTCTACAACAAACGACCATAGGTGAGATTAAAGATGTGACCTTAGTTTTGTGTGCTCATCCTGAAATAAGGAAAACCCTCAATATTCAGGTAATCGATATGCCAGTAAGAAATTACTCAATCATCTTAGGAAGAGATTGGAAAGCCTCAACGGGTGGATACCTCTCACTCGATGGAACACATTTATATGTTCCTCAGAACTAAAAAAACATTATAGTCCTTAGAAAAGGAAGGATATCACCTTACATAGAGAGTGTCCCACTGCCTAATCTAAACTATATCGAAGAGGACCTAGGAGTGTATTCAATCTTTTTTGAGGATGATAACATTCCCATGGAACAAATCGATCTAGATGATGGCATGTGGCACATGCACTTTGATGGTTCATGCTCTAATTAAGGTAAAGGATTTGGCATTTTCTTGATTTCTCCTGTAGGAAAAATCCATAACTTTTCTTACCAGTTGGAGTTCGCTTGCACTAACAATGTCACTGAATTCGAAGCTTTGTTATTAGGCATTGAAAACCCTTATAATCTTGGTTGTGGTCAACTTGGTTTTTGGGGATTCCGAGCTTGTTGTGAATCTTGTGCATAAAATTTACTCTCCTAGCAACAAGTTGATGAAAAGATACACCCAAACTGTTTGGGCGCTTATCATGAACATTTTATCTTTCAACATCACTTATGTTAAGAGGGATTTAAAATCAATGGTTGATCGATTAGCAGTTTTTGCAGCCTCCCCTAATCGACAACTTCTGCCACACAAACCTGATTGTACCTTTCAATCCCTATATCGTTCGCATATCCCCAACAATATAAAATCTTGGCAAGTCTTCCCTAACGATGAGAGCATTTGTGCTTTTATTTAAAATGAACCTTTTAAGCCTAAGAAGATTATATCCATAGAATATAACAAGATTCCTAAAGGCTTGACTCCTCTAGAAAGTTCATTTTCTTCAAGTGATGTAGGCAACAAGGATAAACAGAAAGAAGAAGAGTCGAGAAGGAAGGTGGGTGAAACCATCTCCTTGAACATTGGGACACCTGAAACTCCAAGGAATGTTAAAATAGGTGCCAAATGTTCAGATGAAGAGAGAGTGAATTTTACCAAGCTGCTTGGTGAATTTCAATATGTTTTTTCTTGGTCTTATGAGGACCTTTGTGGTTTTGATCCTGGTCTTATGCAACATTCCATCCCCATTTAGGAAGGTGTAAAACCAGTCAGGAAAAAACAAAGACCTATCAACCCTATGCTAGAAGCAACCATTCGAAAAGAGTTGGAAAAACTCTTGAAGGCTGGAATCATCTTTCCGGTCAAGTATTCTGAATGGGTTTCAAATCTGGTTCCGTTTCATAAAACAACTGGTCAAATCAGATTGTGCGTTGATTTTTGTGCATTAAATCGAGCCAGTATAAAATACCACTTCCCTCTCCCTAACATGGAAATGATTTTGCAACAAGTTGCAGGGTCACAAATGATGTCCTTACTTGATGGGTTTTCCGGTTACAATCAAATCAAGGTAAAAAGGGAAGATAAATATAAAACCACCTTTATTACTCGTTGGGGTACCTTTTCTTATGAATGTATGCCTTTTGGCTTATCTAATGTAGGTGCCACCTTTCAAAGAGTTATGCAATTAGCTTTTGACGATTTGATTGGTAAGATCATTCAGATCTACCTTGATGACTTAACAATATACTCTAAAATCTGATCAGATCATTTCGGTCATCTGAGGAAATTTCTCATGCGATGTAGGAAATTTGGCATTTCTCTAAATCCTTCCAAGTCTATTTTTGGTGTTACCAAGGGAAAGCTCCTTGGACACATCGTCTTTGATTCAGGAATAAGCATTGATCCTGAAAGGATTGCTGCTATCCTTAATCTTCCTGCTCCCACTTCCAAGAAAGAAGTTCAAGCTTTTATGGGAGCGATTAACTTTGTCCATAGGTTTGTTCCAGATTTTGCTATGATGGTCAAGCCAATTCATAATCTGCTTAAGCAAGATCGTTATTTTTCTTGGATAGATGATGTCGAAAATGATTTTGAAGGGATTACGAAAGAAATCAGTTCTGCATCGATTTTGGCGAAGCCGGATTTTGAGAAGGAATTCACGATATATACTAATGCCACAGAGGAGGCAGTTTTTGTTGTCCTCATGCAAAACAATGACCTAGGAAATGAAAAACCAGTGGCTTATATGAGTCAAATTTTGTCTGATGATGAATTTAAATATTATTTTATTGAGAAACATGTTTTCTCTCTTGTTAAGGCCATTGAAAAGTTTCTCCATTACATCTTAGGTAATCATACATTGGTAAAAGTCCCTTTACCTTTTGTCAAGTTTTTTTCTCTCACAAACTTATCTTTTAGGAAAGCTTTCACATTGGCTTGCCACGATCCAAGAGCATGATTTAAATATCGTGAATTATACCACTATCAAGGGACGTGACCTAGCCCTTCACTTGGCTCAGCATGTTGAGAATGGTGAATAAATTGATGAAGAGGATAGTTCCCTTTCAACTCTCTTTTACATTGACGATCAGATCCTTCCCCGTGTTTGAACATCCTTGGTACAAGAATTTGGTTTATTATTTACAGAACCAAATATGTCCAGACTACTTAGACACTCATCACAGGAGAAGACTCTATCTTGAATCTACAAGATATGTCATTATAGGAGACTTCTTATTTCAAAGATCTAATGATGGTGTGCTGCTTCACTATGTAAGCAATGAATATGCATAGAAACTGCTACAAGAAGCTCATGGTTCGTCAAGTTCTGTCATTCATGTAGGAGGTCATTTCTCTACAAAAACCACTACTTTCAAGATTATTAGAAAGGGATAATATTGGCCTTCAATCTTTCGTGACTCTTATGTTTTTTTGAGATCTTGTGACAAGTGCCAAAAATTTGCTGGGAAAGAACGCCTTTCAGCCATGCCATTATAACCTGTCCTACCAGACTTTCCTTTTTCAAAGTGGGGATTGGATTTTATTGGTCCTATTAATCCCCCTTATTTAGCTGGACAAGCTTTCATTTCGACAACCACAGACTATTTTATAAAATGGGCTGAAGTTGTCCCACTTAATCATTCCACAGACGATCAGGTAATTTCTTTCCTTGAAAATAATATTTTTTCCAGATTTGGTCTTCCATTAGAAATTATTACAAACAATGGCCCTACTTTTATTTCTGCTAAGCTGACTCAATTTATAGCCAAGTTTGGGGTTAAACATTTCACCTCATCAGCTTATTACCCCTAAGGAAATGAGAAGGCCAAGTCTACCAACAAAAATCTGGTAAGAATCGTCAAAAGGCTCATCGAAGATAAGCCTCGTCAGTGGTAGACTCTCCTCACTTACACCCTCTCGGCAGATCAAACTACTACCAAGGTAAGCACTGGTTGTACTCCTTTTCATCTTGTTTACGGTTAAGAAGCCCTCTTTCCAACTGAGCTGGAACTTTCTTCCTTAAGGTTGATGCTACAGATCGAAGAATTAAATTCTTCAAATGTTTCACAAAGGATAAATGCTCTACTAGCTTTGGAAGAACAAAGAATGTTTTCTTTGGATAATATTAAAAAGAGACATCAAACTGTTAAGAAGTATTTCAAAAAGAGTGTCAAGACTGTCAAGTTTAAGGTCAATGAAAAAAAATTTCTATGGGATTCGGCTCACACTGATAGGGGAAGACATTCAAAATTTCATAAATTATGGTTGGGTCCTTTCAAGATCTCTTTTGTCTTAGGTACAAATTCTTACATTCTAAAATATTTACAAGACACAATTGTTTTCCTACAGCACTAACGGTTCTCACTTAAAGCATTACGTGGAACCAAATCGAAAAGCTCTAACGATGTCTAGATTTTCTATATTTTAGTAATCTATCTTTGTTTTCAGTTTTCGCGTTTTTTCTTTTCTTCTTATAGTAGTTGTTTTATGTTTTCAGTTTTAAGCATTTCCTACTGCTTTTACTTTTATGTCACTTTATTTCTGCTATTTTGATTTTCTGCAATTTTATTCTGTTAATTTTTGCATTTTGTCATATTTTTTAGTTTCAGTCGAGAATAAGATGTTGGATCAGTTATGCCATAGTGACACTCCTACAGCATATTGTTAGTCAATAAAAATCAAGCTTACACGGTTGTTACGATGTTTCCCCTGAAGACACACTTGAATTTGTTATCTGCTTTCGTTGTTGTCTTATAAAGAGATTGGTTATCTCCCGCTTCTTCTTTCCATTTCATCATCCATTTGAGAAATAAAAGAGAAGATCCATTAATTTTTCTTCTTGAAATAAGAGCTGATTATGGTTGAATGATTATGCATACAAGGATAAACCCCCTCACACTTAACATTTTTCATGAGTTATTCCCAAATTCCTGGTCATTTTTCCATTAAATCCACTCACTTTCGCCTATTGCATAATTATTCTGGTTATATCTTCTAACTTTACTGTTCTTGGTCTGCAAAACCATGAGTTCTAAGTTCTAAATTTGTTGAAAACAAATTTTCCTGTGGAGTCACTAGTTTGTTGACGATTAAAATCGCAACGAATTTTTTGCTCGTAAAGTGTTGCTAAAGCCTATTATTATAAAGCTAAATAATCCTAGTAGGTGGGACCCCCTTGTAGATTGGAGATCAGGTATGGTTCTTATTTGATGTTATGCTATTGTTCAACACTACTTACATGGTTGATGGCATCTTGTTTTTATTGGATGATGGATCAGGCGTATTATACATGTTTCTTTTGTTGCTCCAGGCTCAAGTTTTATGTTACAACGACCTATGTTATTCATGGTTACCATTGTTTTCTATTCTTGTATATATTAATTATGACACCCACAACAGATATATGTTAGAAACAATAAATAAAGGAAAATTAAAAAGAGGTTAAGCAATGTGAACAAAAATGCAAAGAAAAAAAAAATATTATATACTAGCATGCTACACTATATGCATTAAACGGATCGTGTTAAATCCTAGCTAACATATGATAGCCATGCTATTTATTGAAGTTATATAGAATCATGGTTGGCATGCATTACTGTATAGTTGGAAATGGTAATATGTGATGTGGGTGGCACTCTTGGCAATTAAGGGTTGTTGGTTTCGATGCATGGTGCACATTGGATGATTTGTTGGATTAGTGGCTGGCATGTACTAAGAAATTGAATGAACTTGAGTGTGGAGGTGAGGGGCATTTACTGCATGTCACCCCTACTCCTTCCACCGGTTGTCACCCTAGTCAGGCTATTGTTCAACTGGGTTTTTGTTGTGGTTAGGCTCTGACTTTCAAGCAGAAGAGAACCGCTCGACCAACTCGCGTTTTAAGGTGTGTTGATTACAGGTATGTATTTTTTTTCCATTCATGAGTCATCTTTGGTTATGAAATGGATATTGGCTCGGATGTATTGGGTTGTGCTTTCCTTGAGTATGGAAACTATGTGAAATTGTGTTTTTTTTTTGGAATGGGGCGTTGATGGTTTTCTCTGCAATAATTTCTTGAAGTCGTAGTGTTATTGGTCATCCTAAGTGTTAGCATCCATAAAGGCTCTCTGTCATCCTTGTTGGTTTAGTTGGAGGGTTTCATTTGGTCTTAGTGGTTGGCTGTCTTCACACTTTCGTATTATCATACCCAATATTTGGATTTTATGGGGTTTAATGGGTTGGAATCATTATGTGTCACTGTGCATTGTCACTTGGGAATTGGGTTGTTTTGCTACTAATGGTTGCACAGTGGGTTATATTGCTTCTTCTCGACCTTGTTTTCACCTCAACATTGTAGTTGGTTGGTTGGAGAAGCCACGAGGGTTATACCATGCATGTGCTAAGTACCATTACAAGGCCAAAATGGAGCCGTGCTCCTCTGTTCGTAGCCTCTCCTGTCATGGGTTTTGTCACCCTGTCCATGAAGTGAATGGTGGTATTCTCTATGTGTGCACCGTTAGTCTCGGAGGTTTTCACCATTGAGAGGAGTCAACTCTAGCCCTCCTTGTGTTGGTCCACAAATCAAACCCTCGACTCCTCAAGTCCGAGGGTTGATTAAGAAGAACGTTGTGGCCTGTTAGGTTTACTATTGGTTGTTATGGATAGGTGTGTATTGTCGACATAATTGATTACTGGCTCACCTCGTTGATTGCATGAAAATGGTGTTGGTTTTGGTATCTAGCTACTGCATTGTTATTATAATTGGATGGATAAGCTTAGCATGGTTATTGGATAAGTCATATATATAGTCGTTGTCCTTATGTTTAACGAATTAATGACCCAACACTTTTTTTTTTATTGAGTAAGTCACAGCGTCGCTTCATGTCGATGCATGAGTATGTGTGGCGTTCCTACATCATGCTCAATCGTGTTGTTGATAATTATGACTGAGTGTTTAATTGTCATGGGAGTATTGCAATCAGTGTGTTTTTGGTATGGCCATCCACTGTGTATGCTATGGATATTATTGGTTGCACCCTCAGAGATAGTCATAAATTTTTAAACACGGTTTTGTTGCAGTTTGATTATTTATGTTATGAGATCGGGTACAGTGTTGTTGCCTCATTGTATTAGATGAATAGCCCAACTTTTTGAATATTTAGAGTCAAATGAAATTGGACCTATACAGTCACAAAATTACACTTTCATTTTGTCGAATGGTTGTGTATTCCATAGCATAGCGTGAGTTCAAGCAGTGTTCATTGTTTGGGTGTTTCAATGGAAAGACAATATCTTTGCAGTTTAAATGTGGATTTTTGGGTTGATTATCCACAGTGTATGTTAAATGAATGTCATGCGTTTTAACAGTGATAGACACGGATGTTGTGACAGTATTGCAATCTGATTGTTAAATGATTAAAAGACAGAATCAAGTGTGGCCTTTGAGTTTTATTTGATGATTTAAGTAAATCATGAGCAGTGGTTGATTTTGATGCTGAACAGAGTGGAAATAAGTAATTGTTTATGCGTTTGGGAATTGTATAAAATATTAAATGGATAAATGAAAGGAACAAATCTCCCCTACATATTGTTGTGGAATGCATGTTGTTTTGTTCGATGACTGTGTTAAATATTTGATTATGGACAGTGAGCAAGTTAATGCACAAAATTGTTTTACTTATACACAGCAGTTGTTTTTGTTTTGGGATCACAGTGGTTATTTGGTTGATGTATTTCCTCTAATATAATGGTTTTATGGATTACTTAATTAATTTTACGAACATTAACCGCTCTCTTTCCCCCACCATTATTTCTCTTTCCGCTAAATACAACCCCATCGCCTTCCCACATTCATTTTTCACTCCCTGTTCTAAAATTGATTACAATCAAGAAGAATTATGTATTGAAGCAGTTGAAAGTCACAGTTCTCGGTTGGATCACAATGATTTTTCTTGGTTTGCATTACATTTGATTGTTTGTTGTCTTTGAGTAGTAACTGTGTTCTTCCCCCCCTCATTTTATCATGTTTTTCTCAATACAAACCCCTCACATATCCCAGGATCCTTTGTTCACCACCTGCTCACTGAAAAGCAGTTTAACAATTTGGATGGATTGGATCGCATGAATTTGATACGTTGTTGAGCCAAAATTTATTTCATATTTTTAAAGAGTTATCATGTATGGTTATTTAAAAGATTATTTTCTAATAAATCATGCATACATGGATGATCTATTCAAATAAAAGGCTAGAAACTGATTCCTACTACGCCTTTGTCAAAGAGAAGGTCGCTACTGCCCTTTCCGCATCTTCAGATAATTCTGGTAAATCTGTGTCCTCCCACTTGCATTGGAAGGACGATTTCTCTCATATGATCAACAAGATGAGGCTTAAAGTTTCCACACAACCTAATGCAGGTTCAAAAGGACTAAAATATGATAGCATCAGCAAGGGAAAGATTGCCTCACAAACCAGAAAATATGGATTTTAAGTTTTTTTTTTTTTATTTGTTGATGACAATTGACTTCAGATTTTTGTATAGCATGCTTTTGGATATGTTGGTAATATATTTTGGAAATAATTTCAAACACTATTGAGATAAATTGTCAAATGTTAATATGATGATGGGATTCACAAGGAGGTGTGTTTTTACTTAATTGACTAGTATGTTATGATTGTTAAGAACTAAAGGGGAGTCACAAGGGGTCCCACCTACTAGTTATTATTTAATTATAACCCTTATTATGATTATTACTTTTCCCCCTAACTAAAATTTGGTTGAGTCTTTTAATTAACTTAACTAATGAGTTGGTTCAACTATTTCAACCAATTCTAATTTGTTTAAAGGCAAAAGGAAAGGGAGGAACGGAAGGAGAAGCATACTAAGGTTTTCTCTTTGAGTTTATGTTGAGATAGTTCAGTTTTCATTCATTCCTTAATTTATCACAAGCCTAATTATTGTTATAATAGCAAGGTCTTATTGTAGACAACAAAATTCAGGGTTGAATTACATCATTCAGACACTTGTTTTTCATAGGTGTTGATCTATCTTTGATAGTTTGTGTAGACTTGTATGTTTTTGAATTAGTTTTCATGACTGACAAAGGCTATTGTGCAGAGTCAAGTGGGCAGCAATCTGTGGTAAGTTGATCCATATTTTAGAGTTCAGTTTTGTATTTTCTTTCGGAGGTCCTTTTGTATGTTCCGTCGGGGATGTCTAAGTTTGACTTTGGTCCTAAATTTTTGCATGAAATTTTGTAAAAGAATAACTCTTTGGCGAATTGGAATGAAATAAAGGATTGCTTTATGTCCCATTTGTCTTGATTATCATCTTGGTATCTTGAATTTTGTCTTTACATTTATTTCAGTGACTGTTATATTCAGAAAATTACATAAAAGGTAAATTTCCAGCAAGCGTTTTATTAATAATAGACTAGCCTAAGCATTGGTAATTAATACTTGTGAGTTAGGATGTTATTTTTGTTGGCTATAAACATAGGGTGAGATTCCCATCTATTTTTCTTTAGCCAAGATGAATTTGAAAATTCTTGAGTAAGATCAATTCATATATTTTCCTCAACACACACAATCAAGTTACTTTAATTCATTATTAAAATGAATTACCTTCTTCTTACCTATAGCGTATAAGAAAATAATGCTAACATTATGGGATCTGCATTAAAAACTTTTCTAGAGTTTGAGGAGCACTTGACAAGAATGAGACTTCATGTTGAATATTTTGTCAAACAAACTGACATGTCAACTATGTTACAACTTGTACAGGATATGAGAAACAGAATGATTTATTTTGAAAGAAAAGGGGTGACTTCTACTTTTGCATAAACTTCCACCCAGTCTGCCTTAAGAAATCAAACTCGTAGTTTTTATCCCAAGTAAATTCTCTCAAGAACTTGGTGTAATTTTTGTGAAGAAAATCATGATGAGAACACTTGTGATATTAAGAATAATGTGAGGGAACACATCTTTGGAAAAACATTTGAGACAACGATTGTTGCCTTATATTGGGCTCATGAAGAGGATGTGATGATGGTTGATACTCGAAATAAATCCTATCAAAACAAGAGAAAAGGTG
Source organism: Picea mariana (assembly GCA_032191745.1). Classification (NCBI taxonomy): domain Eukaryota; kingdom Viridiplantae; phylum Streptophyta; class Pinopsida; order Pinales; family Pinaceae; genus Picea; species Picea mariana. Next base: position 50,430 of record JASDQU010373643.1, read on the forward strand.
GTCCTCCTAAAACCACTCTTGATCCAAGTACATCCTCTCATAAAACTGATCATTATATCACAAGGGGTGTTCAGAGTTCAAAGTTAATTTCAACCTCATCTTCTTCATCTAGATATAATATATTGAAACAGTTGTCTATAATAAAATAAGATGTGTCTTTATTAGACACGGAGACTTTCCCTTAACAACAAAGAATCTGAAAGATTTTATGGAAGGTAAAGCTTCCACTGTTGCTAGTTTTATTGAGGAATGAAATGAAGAAGAACTGTATATAAATAAATTATATGTATATAATCCTAGAAATTATGTAAAAAATCCTCATTTTTGTGTTTATGTAAAGATTATGGATAAGATTGCACATTGTTGTCTAATTGATGGGGGATTTGTCCTCAATTTTATGTCTAAAATTATCATGGAAGAGTTAGGTATTTCATGCACCAATGAAAACTCAAAGATTTTGTTGTCATATAACAGTCAACAACAAGCTACCATTGGTGAAATCAAAGATGTAACTTTGGTTTTGTGTTCTCATCCTGAGATCAAGACCACTTGTAATATTCAAGTAATTGATATGCCAGTAAGAAACTATTATGTCATCTTAGGAAGATACTGGAAATCATTAAACAGTGGATACATTTCACTATATTGAACACACATGTCCCTTCCCAAAAATTGAAATAATGTCGATGTTCTTCAGGAGGGACAAATATCACCATACATTGAAAGAGTTCCTCAACCACATGTAAATTACATAGAAGAGGGTATTGGTGTATACTCAATATTTTTAGAAGATAATGATTCTATTGCACAACTACTTGGCCCTGAAGATGGCATGTGGCACATGCACTTTGATGGTGCATTCTTAAGTGAAGTTAATGGAGTTGGTATAGTATTGTATTCACCTATAAGAAAAATTCACAATTTCACTTACATATTAGAATTGCATGTACTAATAAAGTAACAGAATTTGCGGCCTTGATTCGTAGAATAGAGAATGCATTCAATATTGGTTGTTATCATCTTTCTATATTTTTGGATTCTGAACTTAGTGTCAATCTGGTTAAATTATTTATACCATGTCTATTAAATTGTTGAAGAGGTATACGCAAGCGGTTTGGAAGTTAATCTCTAATCTTCTATCTTTCAATATTACTCATATTAGGAGAGATATGAATTCAATGGAATATAGGCTAGTTGTTTTTGTAGTCAATCCTACAAGGCAATTTCTCCTTGCAAGGTCAGATTGCACATTTATGTCATTATATCATCCTCATTTTCCAAATAATGTTAAATCTTGGCAAGTTTTTCTTGAAGATGAAAGCATATGCGCCTTTTTGTAGAATGATCCCTTGAAAAGGAAGGAGATTGTATCTTTAGAAGACAATAAATTTCCAAACGGGTTGAATCCTATAGAAAGCTCATTCTTGTCCAATGATGTAAGCAATAGAAAGGAAAACAAAGAGGAGGGAAAAAAAAAGATAGGAAATACCATTTCTGTGAAAATTGGGACTCAAGAAAATACAAAGACTCTAAATATTGGAGCTCAATGTTTAGAACAAGAAAAGCATAAATTTATGGATCTTTTCTATGAATTTAAAGATGTCTTTGCATGGTCCTACGAAGATTTATATGGTTTTTATCCTAGTATAATTCAGCACGCAATTCATATTAAGGAGGAAGCAAAACCAGTAAGGTAAAAATAAATACCACTCAATCTTGCACTGGAAGCAACGATTAGGAAAGAGATTGAAAAGCTTATAAATGCCCATATAATTGTTCCTATGAATTATTTAGAATGGGTATCTAACCTTGTCCCAATATGGAAAAAGAATGAAGAAATTAGATTTTGTGTTGATTTTCGGGCCTTGAATAGGGAAAATATTAAATATAATTTTCATCTTGCTAACATGGAACCTGTTTTACGGCAAGTGGTAGGACCTTAGATGATTTAACTTCTTGATGGTTTTTCAGGATACAATTGAATTCGTTTCAAGAGGACTGACAAATATAAAACCACCTTTACCACACATTGGGGCACCTTTGCTAATGAATGAATGTCATTTGGATTAATTAGTGCAAGTGTTGCCTTTCAATGAGCTATGCAAATAGATTTAAATGGTCTAATTAGTAAAATAATTCAAATTTAACTTGATGATTTAACTATTTATTCAAAAAACCGAGAAGATCATTTTTATCATCTTAAACAAGTTTTTCTTCGCTGCAAAAAAATTGGGATGTCTTTAAATCCTACAAAATCAATTTTCAGTGTTACTGTAGGAAAACTCCTTGGACATATTGTATCCAACACATGAATCAGTATTGATCCAGAGAGGGTTGTTTCCACCCAGATTCTTCAAGCCCCATCCTCCAAGAAAGAAATCCAATCATTCATGGGTAATATTAACTTTGTTAGAAGATTCATTCCTCATTTTGCAAGATTGGTAAAACTTATACATAATATGTTAAATTAGGATCGGTATTTTTCCTGGAATGATGATCCTGAAAATAAAATTGTATAAATAAAAAATGCAATTAGTTCTACACCAGTTTTGGCAAAGCTTGACTTTGAAAAAGATTTTATTATCTACACGAATGCCATTGAATAAGTAATCTCTGCAATTCTTCTTCAGAAAGATTATCATAATAACAAGCATCCAATAGCTTGCATGAGTCAAAGTTTATCTGATGATGAATTCAAATATACTTTAAAAACACACTTTTTCTCTTGTTAAATCTATTGAAAATTTTTGTCACTTTATCTTAGGAAAGCATATTCAAGTAATTTTTTTGTTTTCACAAACACACTTATCTAGAAAGCTTTCACATTGGCTTGCCAAAATCTAGGAGAACGATTTCACGATCACAACTTCAAATAAAATCAAGGGACATGATCTAGCCTTACACCTAGCTCAACATTATGAACTAGGATATTCTTATGAAAACAATGAGGATGCATTGTCTGCACTATTCCTAACTGAATATGAAAATCTTGATTTAGCAACACATCCTTGGTATCGGAATATAATTTATTATTTACAATATGAGATATACCCTGATAATCTTGAATATCATGAACAAATAAGGACATGACTTGAGGCCTCAAAATATTTAATCTTGAACACTTCACTCTTCTGCATAACTGCGAACAGACTATTGTTACGTTGTGGTGATGATATAGCAATCCAAAATATTTTGAAATAAATTCACGGGTCAACAGATTCCAATATTCACATTGGTGGACAGTTTGTTTCCAAATCCACTGCTCACAAAATTTTAAGAACATGTTATTAATGAAATTTTGTCTTTATGGATTCATATAAATTTGTACAAGATTGTATTTAATTCCAAAATTCTGTTGGTAGAGAAAAGTTCTATGTTATGCCCTTACGACTAGTTTTACATGACTTTGCTTTTTTTAAATGGGGATTAGACTTCAATGGACCAATCAATCCCTCATCTTTTGTTGGTCATATTTTCATATTGACTACAACAAACTACGTCATGGAGTGGATTGAAGAAGTCCCTCTTAAGCATTAATGAGGTGAGCAAATGATCTCCTTTTTAGAATCAAATATCTTTTCTCATTTTGGTCTTCCAATTGAAATTATTTCTAATAATGGATTAGCATATATATCTAGAAAATTGACCCAATTTCTCAATAAATTTGGAGTGAAACATTTCACTTCATCAACATATTACCCACAAGGAAATGGGAAACCTAAATCAACAAATAAAAATCTAGTCAAAAATCTCAAAAAGATCA
>JASDQU010373644.1:0-28620 GCA_032191745.1 Picea mariana
ACCGTTAGATCTGCGACCTTATAATGAACGGTCCAGATTTACAATGAAATTACAATATACTTTTACAAGGCAATTTTTTCTTCGGGGGCTTCACCCCTGAACCCCCGCTAGGGGCCTGCTTGCCCCCAGACCCCCCAGCCGGGGGGATAGCCCCCCCAAACTCCATAGAGGGGGTACCCCCCCTCTGCACTCTCCCACATGGAAGAGTGTACATATTTCTGGGGTGTAAATACTTCATGGGGTATAAACACAGCTGAAATCAAGGACCTCTAAATCAGGAAGATAATCAGGCTCCACAACCAACATAGAGGACCTCCAAAGCGGACATCACACAAGGGGTTTGTGATAAATCTTCCACCACAGACTAGTTCTGGGCGGCCCTTGATTTTGGGTTGTGAGAAACTTTTTTGAATGTGCCTTTTGGGATGTGTGTCATTGTTTCATCCAACGTCTTCTCAATCTATAGAGGAAGATATGGGAGTTCAGCTTCTTTTCCCTTCTCAGAAGTGCTTGGTTTACTATAGTCATGCACTCTAGTCAATATAAAAGTACCACCCTTCACCATATATACATTTGTGGATGTGGGGTTGTTTGAAGATGGAGAGGGTCCTTGGCTGACCCCTTCTGTGCTTGGAGAGGCTTGTGTTAGATTTTGTCCACGCTAAAATGGATTGGTTAACATAGTAGGTTGTTGCTGTGTCAAAAACTTTTGGGCTTCTGCAAGCCGAGGAAATAGGTGGGTCGGGTGGTCTTCCATGCACAATTTGCATGGATACCTCACCTTTCGTTTCTCAGTGTTTCCCTCGCCAACATTATTGGTAGGTTTTTTATCCCCCTTACCCTTCTTTGGTTGTTTTTTCTTTCCTTCAGGATGTTGGGTGGCCTTTGGATTAGTCAATTGCACTGTGTGTACATCCAATATTTTGGTAGGGGGAGAAGCCAAAGAAGTAGTTTGGATGGCCCCTATGTGTTGTATAGACAATTGTTGCAATTACTTCACCAGTTTTTTAGCGGGATTTGTTTGTGCTAAACTAACAATACCATCCGCATGTCGTCCAACTCTCTGTTTGGTTTTATCAAGTATTGAGCGTGGTGCATCTGGAAAGATCTCGTATAATAAATGAGACTGAGAATAGATTAGCTCAAGCTGTTGAACTTTCATGATGGCGTCTTGTTCAGAGAATACTCCCAACGTCGTGATGTCTTTGGATAACTATGGGACCAAAGACTTAAGGAACCACTCGAGTAGGAATTCTGGTGGGACTAGCACCTTAATTAAACTCTTTCGGCGTCTCCATTCTCAGATGTGTTCAAAGATATGGTCCACTTTTTTCTGTGAGAAATTGGCCAGCAATTCTGTGCCAGCGTCATATCTCACATGTAACTGGAAATGGTTTAGGAAATCCATCGCCAATTCACTGAAGGAAGAGTATCTTGAGCAATCGAGCTCAATGTACCATTTTGCGGCACTCCCAATGAGAGTACATTGAAATAATCAAAACTGTATGGAGTCATCTTTCAATGAGTTAGAGGAGCACCAAAAATGGAAGGTAGTCACATGATCTCTTGGATCTTCATTAGGATTGGCTTCGAACTTTGGGATGTCTGAAGGAAACTTCGTCGGCATAAGAGGCCAACACGGATCATGACAGATAGGGTCATTCAACAACCTTGTCAAGTCTGGAAAATGCAAGGTTGCCAGGAAGGGAAGTTTAGTTTGTTGGTGATAACCTAGGAAAAAAGGACCTGGAGTTTGACTGGCACTAGGTTGCCAGGAAAAGTTCGTCTGCTGGCCTAGGTTCTGGTAAAAACCATGGCCATGACCAGCATATGGATTCGACGTGTGAGGAGACATCATCGGCTGATTCCCAAAATAGGACATAGATGGTTGGGCATGCATTAGATTCGAAGGAATTTGGGAAGGGTTTCCCCATGTCGGTCCCATGGGGATAGGCATAGTACTTTGTCCAGGGTTCCATTGATTGTGAAAAGAATTACCCCAGATCGGCATTCCTAACGAGGGAATGGATCCGTACCAAGAATTCCAAGGCCCTGACCTGGAAGAAGTTCTTAGGTGTGCCCCCTGTGTAGGAATAGTACCCTACATAGGAATAGGTTGTCTGAAACCGGGATGGCCCCTAGTCGGGAAACAAACAGATGAGAAGGCATTGTTACCAAACACACCAAACAAAGAAAATGGTGTCGAACCTACCAGCATATTATGCGAAGGTGGTCCTTCACTCCCTACTCCAAATAAACTATGGTGTGCATGCGGCCCGACGGATGGCTGGTGTGTGCCACCGTGTGAAGGGGACGAAGGAGGGATATGACCTCCTTCGTAAGGGAAAGAATTAAAGGGAGTGGAAGTGCCCCCCATGTGGCCTTGTAGAGGAGCGTTATAGCTCCCTACCCCCAGACCTGAAGTCTGTGAAGTGGAGTAGGAAAGTATAGGACTTTTACCTGAACTAGACATCCTGTATGAGAACAGAGGGTCTGTCGCACTTGGTGTGAAAGGGGTTGTGGCCACCACCAAAGACAGGATCAGACCATTGTGCGAAGTAGAGGCAGTTGAGACCATGGTGGCTCGGACTAGTGATGATGGGTTAGGAGGTGGAAACTCCCCTATGGTGATAACTGTAGTGGGAATTGAAGAATTACCAGAAGGAGTAACAAATTTTTTTTCCATTGCTTCGTGCAACACTGTCTGGAACTCGTAAAGGTGAATCAATATGATGATGGGTGCTGAGAGATCAGTGGTTGGGGTGTCAACTGGGCCAAGAGATTTTTCTCTGAGGTCCAAAATAGTAGATTCCTCTAGATGTTGGTCGAGCATAATTTCTTGTGACCCAGTCACTTCAAAAGACCCTTGTTGGTCAAGCTTTTGCCTTAGCGGTGGCGGGGGTGGCTCAAGTGTAACCGGTGACAGACCCAAAAGCCTTCGTGACCAGTGGAGCTCATGATCATCCACTGTGTGAGAAGATCAAAGACACCCTAGGGTGTTCTATTCATTCAAAAACAACACACACTAAAAAAGTCCCTATAAGATAAGACAGGAAAACACTAAATTAATTGGAAGAACAGTTACAGCAACCAACATTAGAGAAACTTACTGGTGCAAGTGAAACTCAAACATGGAAGCACCCTCTAGGTATACTCTGCAAAGCATGGTTCGATGTCTATCCTAGGTACTGTGGTATACCCCTGCAGTCACCTGTGTATGTCCCTAAAAAATATAGGCAACTAGGTTGCCAGCGCGCGAATAATCACCAGGTGGGTACAGTCGAAAGTTGGGTAGACCAAAATGAGAAAGGTATCGAGCCCGAAACCTGTCAAGGGTATCGAGAGAAAGTGGTCTGAAAGACAATTGAGGACCTTGAATGGATTCGAGACCCACGAAGCTCCATGGCAAATGCAATCGACGGAATCCAAAGACAAGCCCTCTATATGTGTTCTCCACTACGATTGGTCCAACTTTGGAGGGGTTATCTCCGCTACCTTTCCGCACGTGACCTCGTGTTTATCCCTTGTGTTAGAGGGAGGTCCTGGATAACTTTCACAATACTGGACTTGGACACTCCCTAACTGAGACTCCAATGTTTGATTTTTAATGGCCTTGAAGAGTTTCCTCTCCAACCTAATTCAAGGCCCTAATCCTGAACTAATTGGTTAACCCTACAAACATAAAAGTCTAATGAATTTTAGATTTAGCATTAATTTTATGGATTGTCTTATGTCAAAGGTTATGAAAGTGAAACTAATGATGTTTGAAAGACAAAAGTAAAAAGAAACAGAAAGCTAGAAATAAAAACCTTCACTTAATGCAAACTTTAAACAACTTTTCAAATTAAAAAAAATTTCTAAGATCTTTGAACAACAAACTCAAAGCAGGATTTCACTCGACTATGAGCTACTTACGATCTAAGTAAACTGCCAAAAACTTATGAAAGAAAAGACTTTTCCCAGGTTACTAATGCAAAACAACACTTTTCAACCAAACAAAGAAATAAAAGATTTTTTTTTTTTTATTTGAATGCTCACAGGGAAAAAAGGAAAAATATCAACAAGTCAAAACCAAGAAAAACTTCTGGCCTAAGCACAGATCATAAAGAATCTCTTTAAAAATCACACACCAACAAATTAAAAATGGACTCTCACACTTGTCTAAAAACCCTTCAAAATAAAATTTTCATGAAAACTTCTAAATGAAAAAGAAAGCTATGGTTGAGATCAAACCTAAGGTTTGATCGACAACTTTCCTTTCTTCATGCTTTTGTAGGTACACGTGGGCTATTTTAGGTCAGCTAGCATGTACACGTATGCAGTAATGGAGTAGGGCACGTGGGCCTTTATAAAAGAGGTTTTTTTAGAAGAGTTGTTCAGTAGTGTCTTGGAAAAGAAGGAATGAGATGGCTTGATTCCAGGTAAGCATGTTTGGTGCAAATTAGGGTTATAATAGTGAGATACATTGTTGGTACACTTCTTGGTTTATTGGTACAAGGTGTATGGTTGTTGTGTTAGTGACATACCATTGATATTGATACATTATTGATATATACGCTTGGCATATGGTAGTACATGCATAGGAGACATCTCTTAGTGGTGATGGTACTTGGTTGAGATACACTCTTGGTATTACTTGCTCAACATATGTTATGGTAGATGGTATAGTGTAGGTTTGATGCTTGATATGGTATATGAGATACATTTAATAGTTGGCACATGGTATGGTATAAGGTAGAGGTATTTATGTGCATGGTTGATGTACATGGTTGATTTTCATGGTTGGCATATGGTATGGTATACAGTACAGGTACATGGTTGGTACATGGTTGATGGTACAGGCTGATGGTACAGGTTGATGTATGGTACAGGTTTGGTACATGATTGATGCACTTTTTATTATATATGATTGATGCACTTGTTATTATATATGATTGATGCACTTGTTTTGGTACATAGTTGATACACTTGTTATGGTACATGGTTGATGCACTTGACAGTATAGGTTGTGGTACAGGTTTATGCATGGTATAGGTTGGTACATGGTTGAGACACATATCTTGTGAAGCTGGATCATGCTTGGTTGAGGCATGTGTTTGTTAGACATATAGTTGAGATGTGTCTTTGATATATGATCCATGTGAGAGGATCTGGTTGAGTATCAATGACAATGGCAGTGACAGTGACAGTATCAGTGACAGTGGAAATGACAGTGACTGTATCAATGACAGTGGCAGTGATAATGACAGTAATAGTGACAGTGGTACAAACATAGATAGTGACATATTTTTCATAGAGTTTGTGATAGTGGTAGAGTCCATGACAGTTGGTCTACATTTATATCACAAGGTGGTAGGACGGGGCAAGGAAATGGGGTTGTAGCCTCCTTCTGGTTGGATCCGGAGAATTAGGTAGTTGGAGCTTACTTCAGGTTGGAGCCTAAGAACTACATGGTTGTATCCACCTTCCGGTTGGATCTCGAGAACCTAGGGGGTTATAGCCTCCTTTTAGTCAGAACCAGAGAATCAGGGAATTGTAGCTTCCTTCAAGTTGGAGCTTGAGAACAGGGGGTTGGATCCTCCTTCTAGTTGTAGCTAGAGAATTGGGAAGTTGGTGCTTCCTATGAATGAATTCTTGATATATATAAGAAAGCATTATGTGGTTTTCTCCCATTTGGGTTTCCACGTAAATATTGGTGTATTGTTTTCTTTGTGTGATGTTGATGTGATGTTTATGTGAGGCTACTTATGTTTACATGCTTATGATATATTTATTGGATACATTCATAGATGATACATTGATGATATACTACCAAGCACTATTGGTAAAGATAAATAATATATACTATGGTTAAAAGTCGAACAATTGTTATTTATTGATTCATGCCCCCTCTTATTAATCCAACATACTATTGAATCCTCAATATGACTGGGGTGGGTACATTGACTAGGGAGACTTCCAGGGGACCCAATATTCTCAATACATACATCCTCAAGGTAAAGAGATTCATTTTGGGAAATACATTTTTTTTCTTCTACCTATTGTCATTTATTGTAGAATGTAGGAGCTCTTGTTTAAAATACCATGTGTTACTGCAAATTTATAGTGAGTTTTATTTCACAATGTCATAGCCTATAGGGAACACAAGCCTGCTCTTGCACATCAAAATAAGAAATTCAGGTTTCCAACCTAGCCTATGTTGGTAGGGCTGCTTAAGCAAAGTCAAAGTCCAATGGGGTTCTGTAGTAGTAAATAAATCTACATTGATTTTGAGCTCGAAAATCTCTAGGATTAAAATAGTTTTTTGTTTATTAGGAACTCACATTTTCATGATGGCTTGGGAAATTTAAAATAGTTTCTATGAATTTTCTATCATCACTATCTACTTGTTAATGATTTTGCTCATGAAAATGTCAGTGATCCCAATCTATTTGTGAATGATTTTTGTAGATTTTAACCTTGTACAATATTTTACTGCAAACAAATTTTCAATAAAAGAAAATAAAAGATACAATGGCAAATACACAAATTACACAAATATTTTTCCCTTGGAAACCCGAACCAGGAAAACCAACATATTATATATTCATTCATAGTGATACATTGTTTACAATACAATATACATATAGGAGCCAGTGGCATACAAAACCCTAACCCAATGACCTAGATTAGTCAACAACCCTAATTTCTTAACCGAAAATAGAAAACCATCGGCAACAACCATGTGCCAAAAAACCTCCCAACAATGGACACGAAAATCAAGGTGACACAAAAAAGATGCAAAAATGTGGCACGTTACCCGAGGCAAAAACAAAATTCTCAGTGATCCTGGGTACTGTCCAAATCACCCTCCTCAAAAGGATTCAATAAAACCACTTGCAATGGATGTGAGCAGTAAAATTCCATTAATCTATCATTGTGTGTTGTGAAGAGAGGGCAGACCCTACATCTAAGGATGTCAGTGTTGGTTAGAATTCACTCCTTCTATTAGTCTTTGGCTGACCCAGGTTCAAATCTACTATGGTTTCCAACAAAACCCTCCTAAAACTATCATGCCTCCTAGTAAAACAGAAGGAAACACAATGCACAAGATGCATTGCGTAGTCTCACCCAAGAGAGTTATTATGGGTGGCTACAATGCTCAGGTGCTTGTAGCCTGGGAATGAGTGGGGATATGAAATTAACCTCTGTGATATTCATTTATTTTATCTAACATTCAACTTATGTGGATTAATATATCATTATTACTCATGCATGTAAATTAACATATCTAACTAAGTCATCCATACATGTTTCTAACATCTAATCATTAACATCAAAGGAGATACACAACATTCAATCACATAACACATGATCTACCATGGTTCACCCCTCTTGGGATACGTCCATAAATATTTGGCTTCTATTCTCTCTTATTATTATGTTTCCAAAACTATAACTCCTCACACATTACAAATCTTCATCAAAATAGGTTGAGATCTACAATGAAGTGGACTAGATCACACCAGGCTCCTCGGCCTGTGATCTAACCCTCAAGATATACCTTGTGTTCTCTCCTCATCTCAAAAACATACAACATATATCAGAGACATCATAGTAACAATGACCAAAATCATGACCTTCGATGCTTGATCGAAGAACCCGAACCCCGACCTAGACCTCCTAGGTGCCTATTTATACATGTTTTTGGCCTACCGACCATTACATATTCTTACCAAAACCCCAACCCTAGCATGGTTATGTCTTATTGCATGCGTGCCTCACATGATTTCCTCCTCTTCTTGTGTGTGTTGCTTTTCCTTCCAGTTGTCTTTTCCTTCCTTATGCTTTATTCTCCAAAATTATTATTTATTTCAAAATGGGCCTACACCCAATAGGCCCCCAACACTAATATGTGGCTCGTCCCGAGCCACCTAATCATTGCGTTCCCCTTTGACAACATATTCTAGACTATGGAACTTGTCTATCAGTCCATTTCCTTGTGTCTGGACCTGCACGACCTTTTTTGTAAGCGCTTTTAAGTTCTACACTGTGACTTCCTCCTGAACCATGGTTGTGCATTCCACCTATGTCTATGCCATGTTCTTCTTCTCTACCTCCAACTGTGTGATCATATCTGTTTCTTTCTCTTGGAGGGGTTCCATCTGTGCTTGTCTCTCCTATTTGTGTGCCTATGTTGTCTTTAGTTCAACCTCTAATCTATTTATCTCCTACGTTCCTTTTAAATGCTCAATGATGTTCATAGTCTTCTACCTCTACTTGAGGTCTTGGATTTCATCACTGATCCTATCTTCCTATTGGTCCCACTGCTGGACCTGCTCATCTTCCTCCAATTCTTTCCAAAGTTGCATTGTTCTATCAAACAATTCTACTACAATGTTAACTTGTTTCTCCAATTCTTCTAGTTGGAGTGAAACTTCTTCTTTCCTCTGCTCCCTAACCTCTGGTGGAGTCATCACAGTTAGCCTTTCCTTGATTTCCTCAATCTGTTTCCTGTATTGGTCGATAGTTTGGGCAATATGATTTAGTTTTTCCTTTGTAGTTGGACTCTCAGCCTGCGCGTTGTCTGGAAGGTGGTTGTATATGGTTGTCACCCCCTGATCAATTTTATCTGTGCGCTCTTTTTATTCTTTGGTATCGAACTTTACTTGTTAGAGCACGAGATCCAATTCTTCCTTGTTAGTTTTTGTTTCCTGTAATTCTTTTGCATCTGTCCTTGCGCATGACTACACCTACTGCGTGATGTTGACTTGGAGTCTGTACAACACATTTTTTGGTATCTTAGCCAATACCATGTCAACCTATGCTACATATTTCAGTGGTGTCTGTGTTGGGGTTTCATCCATCTGCAACATGTCACTGCTTATTTTGAATGTTGGACTCACTTGCACAGTTGTGTGAATCATGTGTTCGGTTTGTGGAGTAGTCCTTGTCTCCTATGTTGTTTCTCCTTTGAGAACGGATGTTGTTCCCCTTTTCTACCTCTACACAGTCCTGATTTTCTCGAGGACCTGTATTATTCCATCCATGTTGTCTTGTCTCTTCCCCCTTTAATGATTTGCTTCTTCAAAGTCTTCTATGACACGGTCTTACACCTTCTTAGCCACAAGATCAATATCATGCTCTATGGTTGTATATTTAGGAAGCTCTTCATGTGCCTTCGTCTTCTTGCATGTTCCTCCTGACTGAGAAATCCACCGCTTAGGTGGCCCTGGTTCTTGGGGGGTAGATGTTGAGGGGGTTCCCTGTGTTCCCATAGCCCCTACTCCTTTCTCTTTTTATTGCGAGGCAGTTTCCTTCTTTCCTTCATGCACATCCTTTTTTTTGACCATGCGTCCTTCTTTTCTGTGACCCCCTTCTTTTGTTGCACTGAATTTTGTGTTGGTTTCATATTTTTGGGTGCAACTTTGTCTTCAACAGGTGTCTCAGTTTGTTCTGCGTCCACCTCCATGCCCTTAGGTATCTCCTGATATAAGACTGGGATCTTCCAGTCATCGAGCCAATATCTACGTCTTCCTCCGTGACACAATATATCATATGGAGCCAATCCTTTCCTAGATCCTTGCACACTTGGATCCACATGTTGTTCTTAGATGCCTTGAATTTGGTGACGTCCTTAAATTGTGAAACTGCATCTAGATTTATTCTCTAAGTGTTGGCGATACTCTCTTGGATCTCTGTGAAGTACCTAGGAAAGGTACATGTGTTTGTGCTTATGTTCTTGGTGTCGGAGTTTCTCCCCAATGATGTGTATTGAGCTGCACGACACCGACCTATTCAGCTGCAAATTTATGAATATGGGGGTTCTCTCCACCCCATCTACATGATCAACATGAGTATCCATGAGTAGTGTAACTCTATGCCAAGGTCTTGCACATATTTTTAGTCCTCCATGAATAAGTTCAATAGGTAAGGGGTCCAGCTGAGTGACATGCCATTTTCACATAGCGCTGCAGCTGCAATGACCATGGAATGGAATTCTTCCTTGTGACACTTTCGCAACATTTTGCAGGCCATGAGCTTAGTGGCCATCCATGTCATGATGTCGCTAATCCTCTTGATTGTTATACCGCGTGACCCCCTCTCTGTGCCATATGTTTTTTTCATCTCTTGTGCCAGCACATTCTCCTTGGTTTTGTCGTTGAGGTACTGCATGGGGTTCTCCCCCATTGATGAAATTCATATGATTGTTGTGATTAGCTCCATGTCTATGGAGACAAGTTTCTCCATAAAGAGGAATCCTCCATGGAGAACCATTATCAATTGCTTGATGCAGTTGTTCAACTCGTCCCCCCTCCCAAAGTGAGGAATCTCCAGTAGGTGGAGGATCCTAGTGTTTTCTAGGCCAAATTCCCATGGCTTTCGTTGTAGGACAGGGTATCCAAAGGGTCATATCCCTATGCTATCCAAATAGACCTGCTGTGCAAATTCAGGGAATTTTCCCTCGTCGGCCACATCATGGTCCGGGTACCTCAGTTTCTCCATGCAACCTAGAAGTGTTGGCATGGTTTTCACTTCTTCTGGAATGCACAGGAGCATAATTGTTGCATCCGCCTGCCAACGTGGAGACTGCACCATAGGATGTTTTCCCTTCCACCTTGGTTATTGACTAGAGGACCCTGCCTCCATCTATATCCTTTCTATATCAGAGTTTGGTTGGCTAGTGATATCCTCTACCTGACCCTCCTATTGTTGTGCGGTTTCAACTACGGTGTTTTTGGATATTTTCACCTTTGTTTGTGCATTAGCTTGGCCATTTACCTACGGGGCCCCTTCGGTCGTCATGGTTTTAGATGGGTTTCATGTATTGTGCGTGGGATGTCCCTGCTCACTGTTGGCTGGGTCGACTTCCATGGCCAACGTGGCTAGACCCTACATTTCCTCCACCACTGGCGTAGGGTCTATGGGAGCTTCAGCAACGATGAAATTGCATCGATGTCGATGAATTCCTTGGGCTGTCTAGTTTCTAGTTCAAGTTATACTACCTCCCATGCTGCCCTACTACTCTGTGTTTTCCTCCCTGCCTGGTTCGACGCACCTATTTTTGGTGCTGCCATCGTGGGTAGTGATTGGTTTTCACTGACTAACTCTTCACTGGTTCACCCTGTGTCAGTTCACTTCGGCTCTGCGTGCTCTATCTCTCTACAATTTCACAATTTCACAATGGGTCTTACATTGCCTACGTTCCCCTTTATATAGGCCAGTCGTGAAGCTTCTCGGAGAAGCTTCCCCAACATTGATTAATTTAATGGCACTTTATTCGTACTTTTGCAATGAACTTCATAATTACTGCCAGTTGGTGCCTTTATCGTAACCGCAATTTTTCAAATTTCCTCCTTTTTCCCATAATTGTTGCCAGCTTGCACTTTTCTCCATAACTGCCATTTTTCAAATTCCATCTTTTCTGACCATTGAGACTTTTTCCAGCGCATTGAGTTTTCCAAGTACAGGTATGTCATTTAATCATTGTGCGTGGACTTTTTCTTGTCTTTGCGCTAAGTCCATTTTTTCTATGCGTTGTCTTCTGATGTCTGGCACGGTATCTCCATTGTTGTTTTTGTTATGAGGGAAAAACTCTCTATGTCTAGGGTAAACCACAAAAGATAGGTATGACTGCAGAAATCAACTCAATTCCAACATATGTTATATAAACTAATGTGCAAGATAAGAAAGAGGCCTACCTTGATCCAACATTTGATGATGTTCCACCATTGAGCACTTCGACCCAAAGCTTTATACCTGCAACAAGTTTCCAACAAACAAGCAGAGAAAGAATATAGTGATAATATAAAGGGGTTAGCACATTAGATAGAATAATCCATTAATAAACATAACAAACNCCCATGGATAATAATCATATATTTGCACGATACCAATTGGATGGGAAAGGAGTATTTCTATTAATAAATGATCAGCAGAAGCGAAAACATTACAGACTTCCATGTTGGCACAGTTTGAAATCGAGAAACCAAATTCCTTTTAGCTGGGTCTCCACCACTTCAATCCTCCATCAAAGGCAAGCTCATAGAAGGGAGACAATGAGGTTCTCTCAACAATAAGGGAAGAGCTTGGGGACTGAACATTGTGTTCAGACTTGAGGGACAAAAGGATGCAAACTCAATGTGAAGTAATTTCTCCAGAGTAACTTTTCTCTCAAAGTTGAATGATTTCTCCTCTTTTCCATAGTTCGGAATTGGCTCATTTATAGCCTTCAAATGGAACTGAAGGGCCAAGTCAAAATGTTTCCAGTATATGGAAGGCCAAGAATTAGAGATCTCCTATTGTGACATGGAAACTCGACTTCATTTTTGTATTTTCTGGCACAAATCCCAATATACGTGGGCTGTAGTGGAGAAACCTATGTATACTCATTCTGTATAGTAGATAGGGAGCATATATGTGGAGAATTACTTATTTTTATCTCTGGAATCATCAAAAAGGGATGACAAGTCTACATAGTGAAATGGAAAAAGGCCCTCTGTGCAAGATTTCAATGGTGAGGCGAATCTTTCTATAACAGATGCCCCCTAATGTGTGAGATCAAAGGAGTAACTACAATGGCCGAAATACATTATAAACAACCCAGAAGTGGAGTGATGGGAACCGAGTTGGAAAGACTAGTTTCTCATTACATTTTTCACTGACTTTACATACATGGCTGCCCATAGAATAAAATGCAAATCCATGTGGAAAATATACCAAATAAGTGTTCATGGCCATGAATAGGCAAATATACAAATGCAGTTATATGCCACAAGATGTCATAGTCACAAACAATGCCCAATAGTACCAGTCTCAAAACCAATCTGAAGATATCAGTATACAATGGCATACAATCTGATCTCCCATGAGTACTGAAGTCAAAAGAGGTATTGGTCCAATGAAAAGGAAGCAACATCTCAGGAAAGATGCGGCCACATAGTGATGTCTTCAAGTCTTCTACACTATCCACCAAAGGTGCAATTCTACATCATGTGAATAAAGAAGTTGAGGTTGAACATAATGAGACATCATTTGATTACTGGTCATTGAGGTATACTGTTAACAAATGTGAGACAACCTACCGATAATGAAAGTAGGTATAAAGGCACCAAGTAAAATCCTACAAGTATGAATACAGGAGTTGGTGTCGAACACCCAAGGAATCCATTGATCAGGAGACATTGATGTATTCCCATCTGTCAATGGTGAGAGAGCCTGCCACTAATGACTGCAAGCCTCAAGCTACTCATAAAAATCTAATTCCCATATCCAGAATAAATGAGATGGATTCGATGGACAAAGACTCACTGAAAGGAGAGAATTAAGGCATCTCTCATCAGTCAGCACGAGGAACAAAGAAGTAGCTTCATGATTTGGTGGAAATCAAACGAAGAACATGTTCATGAACCAATGACCCTATGCATCTTTGGCATGTGCCAAATGAAAGAGGTACATGAAATAGACCCTCTGAATAGCAGCCAATGATGAAAACTGCTGACAAAGGCGAGGAAACCACCAATAAGGCTAATGACATCCAAGACACTACATGAATCCCAAAGTGTGAATAGATCTCTTACCATCAAACACAAGGGAAACCACCCAGTCAATGAACAATGATGAAATGTTGATTGTTGGTTTCAAGGTTACCTACCAATGATGAAAGTAGGGCCAGGGTGCATGATAAAACCAAAGTATCATGTGACTCTGAGACAAATTGAGGGTATGGCCGACATTATAGGCTTCCTTTGAACAAGAGCACGAGACATATGGTAAACTCCGACAGCATAGGCTCAATGATATAACCATGAGATGCAGGAGGCATCAATAATGTTCTCCATAGGGACTGGAAGAATAACCAATCAATAGAGAAAACTTTGTAATGAGATCAACTTCCTAAGGCCATGCTAAACCCAAAATTATGATGAAACAAGGACTCAATAACTTTGTTCTTTGTTCAAAGTCGACATGACTACTGCCAAATATAATATAGTACTCCCTTCCCACCCATATATATATATTTTTTTTTCATAACAAATGAATGTTATGATACAGAGGAGGAAATGAGTGTTGCAAGTAAGAAAAACTATCTAGCAGTGGAACGTACCTATGCTCAGTGCAAGGAAATGCATGTAGGAGATGGACACTTGGGGTGATGTTCCCTCCTGGGTATAGGGTGTCAAATTGTGAAGGATGTAAACAAGGCTCTACTTGGTTGAGGATGCAAAATTGCTTAGGCAATGGTTTATAATGCAAAGTGAGAACCGACTAAAGGCTCAATAATGCAAGAAAGGGCATGAGATGAAATCACAACTTGACACCAAAAAATGTCCTTTTTTATGTCTTTTAGTCTACTTGGTGTGAAAAAGGGGTAAACTTGTGCCAAATAGACGTCCTTTCTAGTTCGATTTGTGAGTGTGAAAGAGACAAGTTCACTTGACAATCCTTTCACTTTTTGAAAATGAGTTGGAAAAGAGCTTAAATTAAACTTGGTTTGGGAGTCTATGGGGTATAAGGCCGCATGTGTATGAGTGAGAAATGAGGCTCATCATAAAGCCATGTATCAACTATAATGGACTCTCGGTCTTAAGGAAAAAATCTCACCATGGGCACCAAATAATAAAGGGGATCTAACTAAGGCACCCATGTTAGATAAGTCTCTGCCACTTGTTAATGACACTACTTATAGTAGATGGAAGGTTTTTTGTTGCAACAAATGGGTTTGTACCTAAGGCGTAAAAAATGGTAGACGATGGATAATGAAAAAATGCATGATCGAGCGAATACCTATCCTATATGCTAGGTTATGAAAATACCCGCCCAAGGTGACGAACGACCCACATAACGTATAAATCCACAAGAAATCTAGGTCAAAACTACAAAATCCATCTCAAACCACTCTTGTATTAGTCCATACGGTGAAAAAATGGCACGAAACTATAGAAAGTGGGTAAAAATAGCTTATAAATAGTAATAAAATTGGAAATTACTATACCATTTTGATTTTTACCCAAATAGTGCAAGGTTGGGCCAAAATACCTCCAATATTCAAATGGTGATTGCGGGAGCATCAAGCAATGAAATCATGAATCGTCTGGATCAGGTAAATCTACATCTCTTTCTCTTCAATTTCAGTGGATTACATTTTTGAATTAGGTTCCAATTTTTTAGTTTTTAAGGGAGAAAATTAGGAATTTCGGTGTACGCGAGCTGCCTTTGTTTAGGTTGCGTATAGGACAAGGTATATGCATCTGTTTGAACCACATGGAGCATATATTGAGCCCTACAATGATTGTATTCAAAGGAATCCATGTAAATGAATGACTAAAAAGAAGGGTTCTAACTCAAAAATTGATTTTTCCTTTGTAGGATGTTTCTTGAATGGAGAGAATGAGAGCATGAGGAGGTAGATGCAACTATGGATCAAGATCCGGTGGCTCAAGAGGCTCTAAAAATATGTGGCTTGTATATGTTTTGGGCTCTTAAAGGAATGAGGGCCCAAGTGAGGTTGTTGGAGATGTTGGTGGGTTACTGGGACCCTGATAGTGAAAGCTTTATCCTTGATGGACAACCATTGAGGATTGAAGTAGAGGAAATCTACTTCTTGATGGGTCTATCATGCCAAAGAGAGGTTGTAAACCTCAAGTCACATGGAGCAGGGTGTGGGATGAAGATAGAGGAGTACATTGATGCCCATTATGTAGCAGGGACTCCAAAGGTGGGAAGCCAACTCCCCATCCAGGAAATGAATAACCTCAGTTTGAACATCATTGTGCTTGTGCTTACTAGGATCACATGTTTGGCCTCATTACATCAAGAATTGAGGCCGCTCATGTTCTATGCAGTACAGTGTATGAGACCCATTGTCTATGACTGGTGTACCTCACTACTGACCAATATAAAAGGCCAGTTGACAAAGTGAAAACATGGGAGTAAGCGAAACTTTGGGTTTGCCTATATCGTATGTAGTTTCTTTTTTGAGCAGGTTCTAGGTCCGGGACCTAGAATTGAGATCCTTCCTAGAGGACCACTCAATCCAGCCATGGCACGGTGGACTGAGGTCATGAGATGACAGGGAGGAGGTAGGGTTCCAACACCCTACAATGATGATTTCTTTTACTAGTGGCGGTGACAAGTCCTTGCTTTGGACGACTATCCCTATGTAGGGATCAACTTCAGAGGAGATCTAGACATGCCACTCCCACCAAGAACTGCCTACTGGGACATAGGTAAAAAAAAATTAAAATATTTCATTTTTTTGTATTTTTGTATTAAAGAACAAAAATATTTTTGGATGGTGCTTAAATATTAACTAGATACTTGTGTAACACATATGTGGGTCTGCGACGGCCAAAGGGATTCCCTCAATATAGATGGAGGAACCTGGGAGATGAGACGGCAGGAGGAGAAGTGGAGAGAGTCCTACAAAACGTGCATGGAAACCTCTCTAGTTTGACATAGAGGATTCCAATGGTTCAGGTAGAGGATCTACCTGAAGCTATGCAGTGACAGGTGGTTGGTGTACCTAGAGCATGGGTATGACTCTTTCGATGTCTCACAAATGTTGTGGTTTTCTACCATGACACACATCCGGCACCATAAGTGTAGATGTCATGGGATATGTATATCGATTGTATATGTGTATTGAGGGTTTTAGCCCCAATTTTGTAATACAAACACCATATTTTTTGAAATATATAAAAAGGGATCTTCAGCTTTACTTATATCTTACAATGTGTACATTGACGTGATGGTTTGCTTTGATTTATTAACGTGACAAATTCCAATCTAAAACATAATTAGCATCGGCATCAGATACATGATTAGAACTCATAGGAATGTGATAATATGTAATAAAATCAAATTGTTGTTCTAAAACATGTACCCGTAGGAATCGACGGAGTAAAGTAGGATCATGCACGCAGTAACTACCATTCAATTGACATACTACTAATTGTGAATCCATGCAAACATCTAAAGAGAGAATACCATGTGAGATAGCATCGCGCAAAATTTCTATGACGATGCTATATTTGGACACATTATTTGTGGATGGCCCTAGGCATACACCACTTGAAGACACCAGTAGACCCTCGGGAGAGTAAACCATCCAAACGGTGGAATCCAAGTTCCGTGTATGACGACTGGATCTGTCTGTGAATCCTAGGTAGACCGAAGACTCCATTGACATCTACCAACAAAGGGAAAACTCGATAATCAAGTTAAAGACAAAAGAAAGGGGAAAAGATATGTATATACACTAAATTACATTAGTATACAAACAGTTTCACCCAAGCCTAGGGCTCAAGCGTAGTATCTTTGCAAGTAGAGCCCATTTCTGGGCTCGGCCAACTTACTCCCTTCATAATCTTCTAACTCATAGGATCCTTTTTCTAGAACACGTTGCACGATATAAGGATCGTGCCACATGGGTTTAAACTTGCCTACCCCCAGCGGTTATTTGGCTTGATCATACAAGAGGACCAAGTCACCCTCATCATATGACTGAGGACAGACAGACTTATCGTACTAGACCTTGATACATTTCTTATTCGCCTGAATAGCTGTAAAGGAATCTCGACGCTGCTCGTCAAGACTCTCTAGGTGTATAAGGTGTCACTCTAAATCTGAAGTGTTAGAAAGGAGCTCGACTTCCAACTTAAGAGAAGGGATTTTGCATTCAACAGGAAGAATCGAATCCACACCGTGTACTAATTGGAAAGGGGAAAATCTTGTGGCAGTCTTAACTGAGGTTCAGTATGCCCAAAGTGTGGGATATAGCATGATGTGCCAATTGGAATTACTTCGACTGACAGTTTTCTACAAAATGGTCTTGAAAGACTTGTTAATGGCCTCTACTTACCCATTTTCCTGGGGGTAATAAGGAAAAGAATGACCATGTATAAACCCCATCTTAGATTCTAGTTCTTCTATCATCTCATTCTGAAAGTGACTTCCATGATCAGTGACAATATCACTTGGGATATCGAACTGGGTGGTAATTTGGTTGAACATGAAGAAGGTTGCAGTCTTCCCATCGGATTTCACAGTAGGCATGGCCTTAGCCCACTTAGTAAAGTAGTCAATGGCCATGATAATGTGATGATGCCCCCCAGTCAAAGTTGGGTTGCAATCGAAGAAATCCACCCCCCACTTGGTGAAGGAACCGACGGTAATGACTTTGTGAAGAGGGGTTGGATGTGAGTGCATTTTCTAAGTGAACACCTGGCAGGGGTGACACTTCTTAATTGCTTCAATACAATCTTTAAAGATAATAGGCTGGAAATAACTAGCTCACAATATTTTTTGGGCTGTCACAAGCCCGGATAGGTGACCACCACAAGCCCCCTTGTCGCAATCATTTAGGACTGACTCAACCTCTTTGGGAGTTAAGAAACGATGCAAGATATCATCTATTCCTTGGTGATACAAAGTGTCGTTGACGATAGTGTACTTTTTGGCTTGGTATCTAATACATCATCGACCATCTCGCGAGAGATGTTGAGTGAACTTCAAGGTTTGAAGATATAAGACAATGTCTCCATACTAGGGGTCAAATGATGAGACAAGGAAAATATTTTCATCCACAAACGAATCAACATGGATAACATCCTCATCTAACTGTGGAAAATCGGATATTAACTCCGCAAATACTAGTGATTTCTTGGACTTTGCCAAAGCGAAGTCGAGATCAAATTCTTGTAACTTGACAATCCATTTATTATATTTCCCCCTTATGATACGCCTAGTAAGGACATATTGAAACATATTGACATCGACAACCACCATAGTCTTGCAAAGTAATATATAGTGACGTAAACGTTGGACTCTGTGAATGAAAACCAAAGATAGCTTTTCAACATGAGAGTAATTAATCTTAGGACTGACTAAATTTTGACTACGCTAGTAGATGACGTGCTCATGGAGCTCATCATCCTCCTGAACTAAAACCATACCAATCGTCTCCTTAGACGCGGCGATATAAAGCAAGTAATCTCTATTGTAATCAGGAGACATCAACAGAGGGGCCGATACTAAGGCTTTCTTTAAAGCATTGAAAGACTCCTGGGCTCGCTCATCCCAAATAAAAGGGGTGTCTTTCTTCAAGAGGCACATGCAACCCTTACTGATATTGGCACAATTCACTATAAACCGATGTAAAAAGTTATCTTTCCCCTATAAAACCCTAAAGTTGTCTAATTGTGTGTGGGGGAGGCAATTGAAGTATTTCCTCAACCTTGAGAGGATCTACCATGATCCCAGTCTCAGAAACTAGGAATCCTAGGAGACAGCCAGACCTAACGCAAAAGATGCATTTGTGAGGGTTCAAACATATTCTATAGTAACGACATCTTTCAAAACCAATCCGAAGGTGGATAACATGATCCACTCTCTTGCGAGAGTGAGCAGAAAGATCATCAAGGTAAGCTTTGACTATGTGTTTAAGATCATGAAAAGAGAAAGTCATGGCACGTTGGAAGGTTTTCCCAACACTTTTAAGTCCAAAAGGAATTTTCTCGTATGAAAAATTACCCCAAGGAAAAATAAATTTCGTCTTGTGCTAGTCCTTAGGTTTGATTTGGATTTGGTTATATCCTGAAAATCCGTCCATAAAAGAAAATATTTCTCTTCCTGCACACTCATCGAGAATCTGATCAATGAAAGGTGTGGGGAAGTTATCTTTAGGACAATCCTTGTTCAGGTCGCAAAAATCCATACATACACAGATAGTTCCTTGCTTTTAATTCACAGGAACAGGGTTGGATACCCATTCAATCAAAGGAACTGGGTAGATGAAGCCAGCATTAAGCAGCTTCTCCAACTCTTCTTTAATAGCAAGGGCCTTCCTAGAATTCATAGCTCTAAGACGTTGCCTAACAGGTTTAGCATCTGGATAAGTTCTAATCTCATGTTCGACAATACGAGGGTCGATTCCTGGCATCTCTTCATATGACCAAGAAAACATGTCTCAAAATTCTTTGAAGAGTTCGGTGTAGATCAGAATTTCTTTTGGCAAACAATCTGCACCTATATTTACATTTTTAATCTTGCCAGGGGTACGAGAGATATCGATTGTGACAGTAGGAGAAATACTTGCTATGTTTCCTTCCACATAAATTTCATGCGTATCAAGTGGAACTACAACATGACCAACTATCTCACTCAAGGTAGACCGAAAATCATCTTGTTCGATTCTTTCAAGACTTGGGAGAAAATAAGATCGATGATGCATATCATCCCAAGGTCTATCAGGACCATTCATGGCTTCGAGGATGGCTTCATATGAAGGAAAATTATCATCTAGGAAATCATTTTAAAAAGATAACGAGGTGGCCCATACATGCCTAAGAACGGGATCGTCCTCATCCATCGACGAGGTGATAGGATCGAGATCGATGGAAGAGTCAAGAACAACTTGATACACAATCTCCATTGTCGATAGCGGTATGGCCATGCCAGCATGAAACTGACCTTCACAAGACGAAGTTGGGGAAGGTAGGGTCCATGGATCACTAAAATAAGAAGTGCAGAAAGGAATGGACCCCCCTATCAAAACATGCCTACTAGACATGGAAACAACTTGGTGATTCAATTCCGAGAATTCAAAAGTACCCATAAGGGAAGAATACATTCCGACACCGATATTTTCAGTTGTTGGCTGAGAATTGTCGATCATAGGGATGAATCATCCAACATATGCATTAGGACTAGAATACGCAAAGGATAACTGATTGATCATCGCAATCTTCCCTTGATGAGGAAAGCAAAGAGTACAAAAGATGGACGATACGACAATGACCATAGCATAGGTCCAATTGCATCCTAGTAACAGGTTATAATCAAGAGGCACATCAAATACCTCTACCTCCACCTCTACCGTCTTCCCACCTAACTGGACCGGAAAGGCAGGGAGAATACCATGAGGGAGGAAGGAATGACCATCGAAGGTAGTCAACATATTCGATGACTTGGAAAGAGTTGAAGAATCAAGATCTTTCCGATAGACCAGGGACATCACGCAAGTGGAAGCACCTTCATCAATAACCACACATTTGATGATATACTTGGAATACTCCATGTGGATTTGGAAGGCCCCATGGTAAGGTAAGCGAGGCTTCACATCTGTGACATCAAACTTGATAAATTTTGAGCCACTAGGTTCAAGAGATCCTATGGCAGAGAGTAAGGCATTCTTCTGTGAGGGACACGTATGGAGTACCTCCAAAGCCGACATCGCATAAGGGGTTTTGCCTAGATCCTCAACAATAGAGTAGTTCTGGGTGGCTCTAGCAATAGGTTTGTGGGTAGAGTGCTTGAGTAATCCTTTTGGAATATGAGGTGGTGGCTCTAGTTTCTCAATCTGTAAGTTCATCTCCGGAGGGGGAGGAGGATATTTTAGACCCATACTAGCTTTTGAAGAGCTATAATCTCAAGAGCGAGTAGCTATATCAATTTTTTCATCGATCATATTGATACAAAAACGATTGCCACCTTGTGACGGTGGGTTTTGACTTCCACCGGCCACATTTTCAACGTTAGAGAAGCTCAAGGCCATGTGTTGGTTATGTGGGAATGGATTCATCAGCACGACGGGTGGTATATTTAAAATCCTAGTATCTTCCGCAAGCTTGGGGCATAAATGTGTAAGGTGTTCATCGGTACAAAGTTTACAAGGAAACTTCACCTTACGTTTCTCTTTCTTTCCCTCTCCAACATTATTATTCAGCTTCCCATTGTTATCATTGTCCTTGGGTTTATTACCATTTTTCCCACCCTTACGATTATTTCAACCTTTCCTTTTATTCCCTCCTGGTTGTTGGTCACCATTTGGGTTTTTTGACGATTGCATAGAATGCACATTCGTCGAATGAGTGGGATTACAGGACATAGATGAAGCTGGCCCTCCAGGAGACTGGCCTAGAGACAAGTTCTTCAAGTGGCTTGTCACAAAGTCTATGGACTTTACATTGGTGGAACCTACAATACCATTGGCATGAGATTCAGGTTTAGGGTTTGGCGAAACCTACAATACCATTGGCAGATTAAGCGTGGCCAGAAAAGGGAGACGAGGTTGTGACATCTAGACCCAACCTCCCATGAAATATTATGCGTTGGGAATTGTGTTCCATCCAGGATTCTGGTAAGAACCATATCCTTGTCCAGGATTATAAGGCCCTCCTCAGGATGATTCATATAAGGTGGGTTGGGCATCATTCTGGCAGGAATTTTATGATGAGGATTATGAAACTTTCCCCCAGCCAGATTAGATCTGGGCTTGGGGTTATAAAAACTACCCCCAACTAGATTATATCTAGGTTGGGGGTTTCCCAAAGTGTAATATTGACCTCCTCTAGGTGGGAACGTAGAGGATTGAATTGGATTTATCATGCCAAAAGTATTGGTCAGAATCGGCACCAAGGAGGTAGGAATATAGGATGAAACTTGTCCACCAGGCTGGTTGTTCCACCCAGTAGTAGTAGGATTAGACCCAGGGTTAAAAGCAGGAACACTTCCTAAATAAGGGTTCATTTGAGGGATATGAGAACCACCAAACGAAAAAGGAGTATAAGGAGGTGTAGTGCCCCCAAGTCCCATGCTAGTGTTAGGACCAACAACTGGGATGGCATTCAAAAACTATGAAGTAAATTTGGCCATGCCATAGGAAAATGGATTAGAAGCCATAGGGATGGACTGAACATTGTAATCGAGCAAGTGGCCAAGCCCCCCAAAAGGGTGTGAGGAAAGAGATGGAGCATTAACTATAGGTCGATCCATAGTATTGATAGGTGCCTCTGGTGCTGCAATTGTAGTGGTTGCAGGAGTCAAAGGGGTGCCATTAACTATAGTGGGTATGGGAGTTGAAGAGCTCCCAATGTTCTGAATACTAGATTCAATACTCATCCTTGTGGAACCAAAAGTATGAAAGGTGGATGTGTGTGTATCATGCCTAATAACTCTATGCCTTTTAGAAGGCAAGAAATCGAAATCCGATGGTAACTGTAACAACCGACGGGACCGACGGGGATGCTGGTTCGACTCCATGATGACTTATTACAATAAAATTCAAATGGCCAATATGCATGAAAATGAGCTAAAGTGGATGAGTGGCCTCCCTTGCTAAAGAAGGTATGTCTCGTCCAAGAGGGACTTGAGAATCCCCACTAAATTTTGGAGGTAACATAATCAGTTATAGGGGCCCTCATGGGCTTAACAACCAATCAGTTAGACCCCCCAAAGCGGTAATCCTCCATAAAGGTTGTGTGCTATCCAACCCTTATTTGACCCAGGGTACAAGTAGAATAACCCCTACAAGTAACCTATCAGGTACCTAAGTCAAGCAACTAATAATCCACTGTATAACCGATGCACAGGTGAGCAGTCGTAAGTTTGGATCACCGTATGGGTAGGGTAGAAAAGCCTGAAACCTTGAAAGCACCACCTCTCATGGAGGTATGGGCACTAGAAAGATCCCCATATACGAATGAATCCACAGAAATATCTCTGATGCTAGGAAAATATCCGAGGGATATCCCTTCAACCAACTTTGTGCGACCTCGTGATTAACTCCAGTGTGAGGGAAGCCTCCTGATCTTACCAATTATACAATGAAATTCTCAACTCCCTTTATCAGACACATATGTTGATTTAATTGCCTTGGAGAAGTTTACTCACAAAATCCTATTCCAAGGCACTAAATCCTAGACTATTTTTTGCACCCTAGAAAATAAAATCATGACTAATCAATTTTAGTTTAAAGCGTAAATTTTATTGGCCGTGATTACTCAAAAAGGTATGGAAGTGAAACTCATGATGTTATGACTCTGCAAGAAAGTAATTATGAATATAATGCAAAGTCTAACTCTAATTTTTCAATGAATGATATGCTTATAAAAATAATTCAATTTTCGATTTCAACTCTGCAATTCAGAATTAAAATGAAATCTTTCACTAAATGAGCTAATCTAATGATAAAGATTCCAAAAGACAAAAATGCCAACCAATGCAAAATGCCTATTTTTTTTGTATTTTCAATATAGAAAAAATAAAATGCATGGACTGATAAGAAACTTGATATATAAAAATTCTATTGTGTATAAAAGAAATAACTTAAGAATAATACCAAGTAGCCAAGAAAACAACCTAGAGTACAAGGAAAATAAAAAATGAAAAGATGAGAAAGACTACGCCAAAAAATTCAACTCCAAACAAGTTTCTTGTCAACCCATAGAAGATTAACAGGCACTACAGAGACCTAAAAAGGCTCAACAATCGTCAAATCCCACCCAGCAAACACCAAACCAAGAAAACAAAAAAGGAAAAGTGGTATACATGACTTTTCAGGAAAACAGAGAATATATATGTAGCTTGCAATGAGACATCCCGTGTGTATACGCAACTATCAGGGTAATAGGGCACATACAAGCTTTAAAAGAAGGCCATGCAAGGGGGAAAAAGGATAAAAACTTAGACCCAGAGTGAACAAAATCTGTCAAGCAGAGATATGACAAGGACCATAAAGGAAAAAGAGCAATGTAAGGAGAAACAATAATTCAAACCCTTAAAAAGAAAATCTCCCCAGTAGAGTCATCATTTCTGTAACAAGGGGAAAACTCTCTATGGCTAGGGTAAACCACAATAGGTAGGTATGACTACAGAAATCAACTCATTTCCAACATATGCTATATAAATTAATGTGAAAGATAAGAAAGAGGCCTACCTGGATCCAACATTTGATGATAGTCTATCACTGAGCACTTCGACCGAAAGCTTTATACCTACAACAAGTTTCCAACAAACAAGTAGAGCAATCATATAGTGATAATATAAATGGGTTAGCACATTAGATATCATAATCCATTAATAAACATAAAAAACATGCCCATGGATAATAATAATATATTTTCACGATACCAATTGGACGGGAAAGGAGTATTTCTATTAATCAATGATCAGCAGAAGTGAAAACATTACAGACTTCCATGTCGACACGGTTCGAAATCGAGAAACCATGTTCCTTTAAGCTAGGTCTCCACCACTTCAATCCTCCATCAAAGGAAATCTCATAGAAGGGAGACAATGAGGTTCTCTCAACAATAAGGGAAGAGCTTGGGGGATGAACACTATGTTCAGACTTGAGGGACAAAAGGATGCAGACTCAATGTGAAGTAATTTCTCCATAGTAACTTTGCTCTCAAAGTTGAATTCTTTCTCCTCTTTTCCATAGTTCAGAATTGTCTCATTTATAGCCTTCAAATGGAATTGAAGGGCCAAGTCAGAACGTTTCTAGTATATGGAAGGCCAAGGATCAGAGATCTCCTGTCGTGACATGGAAACCCGACTTCATTTTTGTATTTTCTAGCACAAATCCCGATGTACACAGGTTGTAGTGGAGCATCCTGCATATACGTATGTTGTATAGTAGATAGGGCGTGTATATGTGGAAAAATACTTATTTTTATCTCTAGAATCATCAAAAAGGGATGACAAGTCTGCATAGGGAAATGTAAAAAGTCCCTTTGTGCAAGATTGCAATGGCGAGGCAAATCTTGCTATAATAGCTACGAACAATCTTCTTTTTCTTTTTTCCAAGTATAGTAAACTATATAAATATCTCTTTACTGTGCAATAACTTCCTAAGTACTATGAGTTTGACTGTCCTTATATAGTTTCAGTTGACTCCCATTGATCATTCCTCTGAATTATGTACCTCCTAAATCTTTCAACTATACATCTCCCCCATTTGTGACAATATTCACTTCATATGGTCCCAACTAATGCCTTTTGAATTTTCCTGGGTGCTGAAGAAATTTACTGTCATACACCAAGACTAGGTCTCTCTCCTTGAAACTCTTCCTTTTAATATCTCTTTCATGCCAAGATTTGTCCCTTTCTTTCTATACTTGGTGAAATCCTGCTAGAATCCTATCTTGTTCCATCACCATCAGATGACTTAGCCTTTCTTGTACTGCACCTAATTCTATCATTTTAGAGATTTTTGCTACACGCAAACTAGGTACCAAGAATTCTAATGGCACCATTGCTTCTTATCCATACACCAACCTGAATGGTGTCTTCCCTGTCAACTTTTTGCATGTAGTCGTGTATGCCCATAATATTGTTGGTATCTTCAAGTCCCAATCATACCTATTGACATTGCAAATCTTTGTCAATGCATTCTCTAAGATCTTATTAAAGTCTTCCATTATTCCATTTGATTGAGGGTGATATGGTGTACTCTTTTGATGATAGACTTCAAACTCCTCAGTCATAGCCTTGATAGTACTATTTATGAAGTGAGTTCCCTGGTCACCATCAAAATCATTGAGCATCCAAATCTAGTGATCACTTGCTCAAACAGTAAGTGTGTTGTTGTCTCTGCACTGCAATATTTTACTAGTGCTACTTCTGCCCATCTCGCTAAGTACTATGTCGCAGTAATGATATACCTTTCTCTTGACCTCTTTGTTGGTGGATTAATTGGTCCCACAAAATATATTGCACATTTTTTGAATACCTGCAAGGTTACTTGTGGTCTTAGGGGCATCAAATCCTATCTATTAGGTTTACCAACCCTCTGACATACATCACATCTCTGGAAGTAATCCTTTGCATTTCTATGGATGGCTGGCCACCATAGTCCTGCGCGCAATACCTTCTGTGCAGTAGATTTACCTACATAATGTCCTCCAACTATTCCCTCATGAGCCTCTGCTAAAATCCTAGGCATTTCATGTTATAGTACACATCTTCTCAATNTGTCAATGCATTCTCTAAGATCTTATTAAAGTCTTCCATTATTCCATTTGCTTGAGGGTGATATGGTGTACTCTTTTGATGATAGACTTCAAACTCCTCAGTCATAGCCTTGATAGTACTATTGATGAAGTGAGTTCCCTGGTCACCATCAAAATCATTGAGCATCCAAATCTATTGATCACTTGCTCAAAAAATAAGTGTGTTGTTGTCTCTGCACTACAATATTTTACTAGTGCTACTTCTGCCCATCTCGCTAAGTACTATGTCGCAGTAATGATATACCTTTCTCTTGACCTCTTTGTTGGTGGATTAATTGGTCCCACAAAATATATTGCACATTTTTTGAATACTTGCAAGGTTACTTGTGGTCTTAGGGGCATCTAATCCTATCTATTAGTTTTACCAACCCTCTGACATACATCACATCTCTGGCAATAATCCTTTGCATCTCTATGGATGGCTGGCCACCATAGTCCTGCGTGCAATACCTTCTGTGCAATAGATTTACCTACATAATGTCCTCCAACTATTCCCTCATGAGCCTCTGCTAAAATCCTAGGCATTTCATGTTATAGTACACATCTTCTCAATATGTTGTCTGTGCCCATTTTATATAAGTGTCCTGAAATCAATTGATAGTATGCAGCTCTGACTACCATATTTTTCTTTTGTGTAGTGTTGAATTCTTTTGGCATAGTCCCTCAAGTATTGAATGATGTTAGAAAAATATTCATCAGCTACTTGGACTGAAAATAACTATGCATCATGGAATTTTTCCTCTAAATTCATAGGTTCCTCTCCATTGGTGATCCTTGATAGGTGGTTGGGTCCTACATTCAACTTCCCTGGCTTGACTATCACTTCAAATTCAAACTCCTAAAACAACAGTAACCATCTAGAGATCCTCCCCCCAACAATGGCTTATTGACTAAGTGTTTGAAAGCAGAATGATCTGTCAACATTTTAAAAATTTTCCCAAGTAGATAGTGTCTGAACTTCTATAGTGCATATACCATTGCTAGGCCTTCTTTTTCTGTGGTATTGTAGTTCTTCTCTAACTTTGGAAATTTTCTCCTTGCAAATTCTATAGGATGGTCTAACTCTCCTGCTCTTGGTTGTTCCATAATAGCTCCAAGTGCTATGGTTGACGCATCTACATGCACATGAAATGTCTTTTCCCATTCTAGGAATACTAGTATTGGTGTTGTTACCATATTCTATTTTAGAGTGTCCAATCCTCGTTGACAATCCTCATTCCACTAAAATCTACTATATTTCCTCAATAGTTTCTCCATCGACGCAATGATCTGTGCATACCCTTTTATGAATTTCCTGTAGTATCCCGTGTGTCCCAATGTTGCTCTCAACTGATGTACTGATTTTGGTAGTGGTAAATTGACAATCACTGCAATCTTGGCAAGATCTACTAGAAATCCTTATTTGCACACTATATGGCCCAATAGTATCCCAAAAGGTGTCCCAAAGATGCACTACTTGAAATTTAATGATATCTAACACTTCCTGCATCTTTCCAAAATCATCCTTAATACCTCTACATGATATTTCAACATGTTGTAGATTGTCCAATCATCCAGGTATACTTCTAAAAACTGATGGATGAATTATTTGAATGTAGCTATGACTACTCTTGAGAAAATTGTTGGTGCATTCTTCAGTCCAAAAGACATGATTGTGTACTGGTAGGATCCTCATCCTATAGAAAGGTCTTGTACCTATCTTTTGGAGCTATCTTTATCTTATGGTATCTTGAGAATCCATCTGTGAATGAGTAGGCTTCATGGCCTCCTACATTCTCTAATAATTCATTTGTGAAAGGGGTGGGAAAAGGGTCATGTAGGAAAGCATCATTCAACTTCCTCAAAT